>PVIH01003388.1:0-137626 GCA_004025045.1 Sigmodon hispidus
ATCTCTCCAGCCCCCCAGTAGGCTGTATTTCAAGACAGTGATGTCCTCATCCTTCTGGAACATTATGGCTATCCTGAGGTGGGGATGGATCTATGCTCTTTTAAATTTTTTTTTTTAAACTTTATTTTATTTATTTATTTGCCTTGGTTTGGAATACAGACAGTTGTTAGCTGCCATGTGGGTGCTGGGAATCGAACCCCGGTCCTCTGGAAGAGCAGACGGTGCTCTTAACCGCTGAGCCATCTCTCCAGCCCCTAAATTTTTTTTTAAGCAAATTATAATATAATTACCCCCTCCTCCCTCCAAGCCCTCCCATATACCCCTCTTTGTTTTTTACGACTTCTTGGTAAATAGGATTCCTTAGCCAAGAGTGGCAGGAGTGAACAGTTGGAGGTAGGGTACCTGTTCTCTGTTCTCCTGTTCTCTCGGCCCTGGGGTCTGGAGGACTCCTGTGTTCTGTTTGCCTGCCCCTGGGAAGGGTTTTCACACTTGGATCCTTTGGGCTTCCCATTTGAGTGTGTCTCTGGGGGTTCGAAGTGTTGAACGTCTAACTGAGGAACAGAAAACTCACAGTGGTGAGCACCTGAGCCAGCACATGGGAGGGAATCTAACAATCCCAACAAAGGCTGAAAAGCCCTGAGAGCACTGAATCTTGGCCTTTTTCGAGGGAAGGAAGCCTTGGGGACAGGCCTCCTGGGTTTATGTGGAAATTTCAAATTATGGGCATGGGATTGGAGAACAGATAGGCTAGGTCTAGGAATCCAGCTTGTCAGAGAAGGATCTGTGGAGGAGCCTGTCAAGGAGGGGCCTGAGCACTCACTCTGCGTGGAGTTGGGTAGAGTGGGGCGGTAGGCCCCCGAAGGCCCGCCCCTTGACTCTATCTCTCAGGGCCTCAGCTCTCAGAATAGTGTGCACATCTGGGCAGCTGGTGGCAGCATGAACAGCTCACAGGTGGGAGCTGGGGCCAAGGCTGCCTGGCTGAGCTGCTGTAACCAGTCTGGGTTACCGCTGCAGCCGCCGTCGTCGGAGGGGCCTCGGATGGTACAGGCTGTCGTGCTGGGTTTGCTGTCCATTCTGGTGCTCTGTGGGATCCTGTTCCTCGGTGGTGGACTCCTCCTCCGAGCTCAGGGCCTGATAGCACCACTGACACGGGAAAGGCATGTGTCCCAAGAGGCCGAGCCTGGTGCCTGTGGAGTGGATGACTCCTAGATGTCAGGCTGTTCTGGAGAGGTTCAGCCCCTTCTTCGGAGCAGAGCAGAAGGTCCATCCCACAAACTCTTGTGTCCTGCACAGGTGAGAGAGAGCCTTGAGACACAGGGAGAGTATGGATGCGCTGAGTACGGTGGGCATAGTGATGGCCTCGGCTCTCCCCAAGCCAGACTGCTGCAAGTCCAGGATGGGGTGGGAGGGTCCCTATGCCTCTGATTATCTCTCCCTCCCTAGCTATCCCTCTAGGCATAGACAGCATTTGTGTTCCCATGTACATAAAAGAGGATGCTGGAGGGGCCTGTGAATGGGGAGATCTTATCTGGCACCTCTGTTTCCCCACCTCTACATCTGCCCAGTCCAATTTGCAATGTGCTGGGTTCAACAGGACCCTTTGTACTGGAGGCTAATGCAGTCCGGTTCCACCTGGCTTTCAGCTTGCCTTTGCCTATGCTTGGAGTGGCCAGGCTGGGGCCAGCCAAGGTGAAGGTGGGTGGGAGAGGGAGCTAAGAGATTCTTTACACCCACTTGAGGTTGTTTGGGGGAACCTTTCAGGTAGAGGTATGCCAAGACCCCCTCCCTGACTCCTGCTCATGGTAACTGGAGGCTAGGAGCTTTGTGCGCCCTGGGTTGGGGGTGGGGATGGCGAGGTTCCCGGCAGGAGCAGATGCCTCTGGAACAAGTGGGGCTGAGGATTCCCAGCTGTGGGGCCCATGTTTTGGTTTCCTGTCTCCATTTCTCTATGGACAGGAACCATCTGGAGAGAAGGGCCTGGGTGGCCCAAAAGGACAGAGTAACCCCAGTCCAAGGACACCTCAGACTGAGCTATAAAATAGGGGTGCTTTCACTGTTCCATTAATATTCAGCTATGTGGGGGCTTCTGGGAGAGGCCTCTTCTTGGTGACTCACCCCTCCTGCCTTCAAGTTAATACTGAGAAGGCAGTAGTGCAGGATGCCTGTGAGGGGCTGAGGGCGAGGGCAGGTGTGAAGCCGACGATGTGTGATCCTTGCTTAGCAGTTAAGGGTTTGGCACCAGTCCTAGACAGCCGTGCCACACTAGCCTTGGGAGTGGCAGATCACTCACATCAAAGATGCCCTCCCCCACGGCCTTGGAGAGAGGGCAGTGCAGAGTGTGTATGTGAGCACTCTTCCCAGCTCTCTTCCCTGCTTAGGCACTGGGTTCTTCTCTTGTACCAGGTTCCTCCAAGCCTACCACCTGAAACACTCTGCCGTCTCCGGTCATACGCTTTCCTTCTCTCTCTAAATCCCAGCAAACCCCTTCACTGATGAACTGGGAAGCTCAGGGAGCTTTGAGAAGGTGAAGATCAAAAAGAGTAGCAGCCAGAGCTGGAACTGGACGGTGGGGCTGCAGGTGCCAAGCTAGCTCACTCCCTCGCTCGGTCTCCTGGGTCCCTTCTGCTTCCCCAGCACTCTGTGAACGTCCCATCATAAGGGACATGTGCAGCATCATTGCCACCGACCCCTCTTGTTTCTTCTTCCTCAGTGGCCTTGCCAGTTCCTTTGGTTCCTAAAACAGTCTTCAGATAGCAGGAGGCAACTCCTTCCCCGCTGGGCTCAGCTTTCGGGGCTTGAACCTGTGAAGCAGGGGAGGGGCTCAGAGGGCTGTGGGAATAAATGTGGATGGGAAAGATCCAAGTTCCTGTGGTGTTAGGATGTGTGGCAGGAAAGGCTGTGTCTCCAGCATCATCTTGTCCGCTCACACCCAGGATGGAGACAGAGATGGGAGGGGGGGGTAGGCAAAAGCTTTCTTCTTCCTTACTTCCTGCCTTTGATGTCCCTTGGGCTTAGTGTTTGAAATGGGTACGGAGTGTTCGGAAGTTCGATGCAGATCTCTGGTCAAGGCTGTTAGGCTGCTGTAGGGGGCGGGTAGGGAGGATCGCTGCAGTTGCCTCCTCAGGGTAGGAAGGGGTGGTGGCTGGGGGCAGGTCTGAGGGATAGAGAAATGGCACCATGTCTTTCAGGCCCTTTGGTAGTCTGAGCCTGTGTGACACAGATTGGGGCAGATGGACTGGCATCCTGCCCTGCCCTGTCAGTCAGAGAACAGGGCCCTGTGTGATCCCCTCATGTCTCACAGATCCCTCCATTCAAGGTAGGGGCACCATGTCTTACAGATACCGGAGCCAGCCATACCTCTCGAGAGCTCCCCCTTCCGTCTGCCATTGCACCAGGGGATCCCTCCACCAATCGTCACCCCGTTTATGCTGCAGATGAGGGACCGATGATGCCTGGACTGCGGTGATGCCTTACTCTGGGATCCTGGCACTCAGAGCTACTCCCTGCATGGGGTGGGTCCAGGAGACCTTGACTGTTAGGGACAAGTGAGTCTGCTTGCTGACTGCTGCGTGCTCTGGGCACTGAAGAGCCTTTACACCTCCTGGACACTAGTGTGTCCTCTGTACACCAGGACCTTGTGGTGTACAGCGACTATCCCACCTGATGCCCAGAAACCTATTGTAACCCATTTCTGCTGAGAACCTTACATTAGTACCGCCCAATTGGAGAGCGTGTCAGCCATCCAGCAATGCATCATCACTGTCCATGGCTTGCTATTAAATAGGTCAGCAAATGCAGTTCTGAGTGTGTGGTCTGTTTCCCGCTCTCGACCCTTGGGGATTTCTGGTTTGTTTCCTTGTTCCCCTTCAGTTTGGCTTGCTTCTAGCAGACACACACACACACACACACACACACACACACACACACACACACACACACACACACTACTACAATAGTATAAGCTGACCTGAAACTCACTGTATGCTCTAGGATAGACTTGAACTCACAGTAACTCTCTTACCTCAGGCTCTCAGGGATTACAGACTGGACCATGACAGGTGGTTTAGAACCAAGACTTTGTGAGGGTAGGTATGATGAGGGCTGTGAGTGACCCCAGTGGTGATCAAGAGTTTAGATTTATTCAGCCTCAGACATTAGCTGGGGTGGGGCATCTCTTCCCTGAGAGTGGATTTTGTAAATGTCTGCTCTGAGCTTCATTCAGCAAATCCTCCTGGATCACAGTCCCCTCGTCTATGAAATAGAAGTGACAATGTTAGTGTGAGGACCTAGTGGGTAATGTGATTGTTTCGTGCATTACACATTATCCATGTAAGGTTTTGTGTATTTTAGTTATCAAGGGATACTCTTCCTACCTCTATTAGTTATTTTTCTGTTGTGATAAAATATCATAACCAAGGCATTTTATGGAAGAGTTTATTCTGGCCTTCTGGTTCCAGAGGGTTAGGTTCATGGTGCGGGAGCCAAAAGCTGAGAGGTAAGAGCTTACATCTTCAGCCCCACACAGAAAACACGCTGGAAATGGCCTCTAGCCTCTCAGAGCTGCCCCAACATGCTTCCTCCGACAAGGTCGCAGGTCCTAAATGTCCCAAACTGTGCCACCAGCCAGGGACCAAGATTCCAAATGTCCAAGACTTGGCAGCTTCTCCTTCACACCGCTGCACAGAGCATTTCCAGAGGAAGACGAAAGAGAGAAGAGACCGTGGTGGCTGGACTGCGAACATCTTCCAGAGACTCATATATGAATACTTGGTCCCCAGCTGATGGAACTGTGTGGGAAGGAACAGGAGGCGTGGCCTTGTTGGAGGAGGCGTGGCCTTGTTGGAGGAGGTGTGTCATTGAGGGTGGGCGTCAAAAGACTTGAGCCTCTCCCAGTAACCACTCTCTCTGTGGTTGTGCCTCAAGATAAATGCTCTCAGCTGCTGCTCCAGCACCATGCTTGCCTGTATGTTGCCCATGCTCTATTCTAATGGCCATGGACTCTCTGAAACTGTAATCCCCAATATGTGGTGCTATATTACGTATTTCGTAAAAATAGTCTGGGATACCAGAGGACAGAGTCACCCACCCACAGCTAAGCCATGAAGGTCTGAGAGTGGTGACCTATGCCTTTAAGCTCAGAATTTGGGAGGCAGAGATCCTTTGGAGGCTGAACAGAGCCAGGCAGTGATGGCACACACCTTTAATCCTAGCTCTAGGAAAGTTGAACCAGGAGAAAGCAGAAGTTTGAACCTTTGTCTTCATACCCAGTCTGCCTGAGGAGATAGTACTACCCCATTTGGTCTGAGGAGTTGGCTGGGTGAGATTGGCTGTGGTTTGTTCCCTGTCTCTCTGATATTTCAGCTTTTCCCCAATATCTGGCTCCGGGTTTTATTATAATACTAAATAGAATCCATACAATACCAATAAACACTTTCTTTCAGCACTTGCCTTTGTTATGGTACCTAATTACAGAAATAGGGAAGTAACCAAGGTAGAGAGAGAAGAAGAGGAGGGGTGGGGAGTGGGGGGGAGGGGAGGGAAAAGGAGGAGCCATAAATTGGGACACACTTTAGGTGATGGGTAATTCAGTCAGGACTTTTGAGGGCTGAATTTACAGAAAACAAACTGCTTGTTTAGAGAAGAGAATTTACTGACCCACTTACGAGACAGATCTGAGGACTGGTCTGGATCCAAGCCAAGAGAGCAGCCCTGCATTTCTCCTCCCTTGGCTACTGCTGCCCCTCAGTTTTGTCTTGGTCAGCATCATCTGCAGCTGACCCATGCTGCCTGGGTGTGTGCTCTGCTAGTGCTGACTGTAGCCTGAGAAGGTGCTTGACTTTTGTGGCACACTCCCCTCATCTTCAAACCAAAGGAAATAAGACGTGGCTCAAGCTTTTTTTTTTTTTTTGTTAGGACAAAAGGAAGTCCACACTGATAAGATATGAACATATAGGCACATTAGACGCCCTCACTAGTGGCTTTAAACCTGTCAGGACAAAGGAAGTATCTCCAAGTGATACCAGCCAAGTCCTGGGTCTGTTGTGAATGAACCCAAATCACTTATCCTGAGAGTATAGAATGTTCCAGACCTTGGTCACACGATCCACTTGACTTACAGCTAGGTGATACTACTAACTGCAGGATCCAAAGTAGGGGATGTGTCTAAACAAATCCCAAGCCTGTTTAATACTGGGGCAAACAAAGGCTCTTGGGTTCTGCAGAGGGGCACAGGTGGGGGTCTTCTCTTAGCTCAGCTCCACAACACCTCAGGGACAGTTAGCTCCTGGGTTGGAGTTTAGCAGACGGTTCTGGGCCACAATGTTGCTAGGTTCACATACAAAACCTGGATGGCTCAGGCTGAGGCAGCAGGGCCTGGGGTACAGCAGTGAAATGAAGTCAGGAAAGGAAGGCCAGAGCTGGGGTAGTTGGGGATAGGCTAGTCTATGTATTGGAGAAGAGTGCATTTTGGAAACTGAGCCTTGGCCAGGAATATCCATATCCCTGGTGGTTCTGGGGTGCTGGGAGGAGACTGGCTAGGAATGTCCCCTTCCCCGCTGGGCACACATCACCAGGCCTGGTCAGCTTCCTTGCTTCTTTTTTCTTTTCTTTTTTTTCAAGACAGGGTTTCTCTGTGTAGTTGTGGCTGTCCCGGACCTGCTCTATAGACCAGGCTGACCTCGAACTCACAGAGATCTGCCTGCTCCTGCTTCTCAAGTATTATGATTGAAGGTGCATGCCATCATGCCCAGCAAAATTTTTCAAAAATTATGTCTTGATTTTTAAAAAATATTTATTTATTTATTATGTATACAGTGTACAGGAGAGGGTACCAGATCTCATTAGAGATGGTTGTGAGCCACCATGTGGTTGCTGGGAATTGAACTCAGGTCCTCTGGAAGAACAGTCAGTGCTCTTAACCTCTGAGCCATCTCTCCAGCCTATGTCTTGATTTTTAAGTGTGTGTGTGTGTGTGTGTGTGTGTGTGTGTGTGTGTGCTAAGACAGACAACTTATAGGAGTTGGAGTCCTGGGGATTGAACTCAGGTCCTCAGGCTCAATGGCAAGTCTCTTTACCCACTGAGCCATCTCACTGGCCCATCACACCACCATTGTCATGAATGGTCTCCTGACCCTCCACATCTGTCTTATCCCTCAGTCCCTTCCCGTCAGATATAACAATGCATCGCCTTAGTCGCTCTTGCTATATTTTAACTCCATTCCTTCCACAGAACCATTCCAGAAAAGTGTCATCCCCAGATAACTGCTTATCCTGCCCTTTGACTTGGAGCAGATGCTTGACAGCCTCAAATAATAGCACACCTCTGGCTAGACTGGTGGTGCTGAGCCTGATTACTGATTCCCCTGAATCGTCTCCTCTAGTCCACTCTTCCAGAAGCTTCTCCCGCTCACACGGCCCTTCCAGCCTCTGTGTCTCAGACCTTGAGCCTCCTTCACCCCACTTATTCTGTTGCTCCTTATTGGCTCTAATGTCCCAACACTCAGGTTTCTTCTGCCTTAAAATAGCCCTTGTTCACCCCCACCGACTCCTCCAGTTTCTCTCCTGCCGCCAAGCTTCTCAGGATCGACCCCGCTTGCCACCCCCACTCTCTGGGCTTCCAACTGCTTCTAGGACTTTCCCCTCCTCCAGAAGCCACTTCTCATGTGTTGGCTGTCCTTCTGGCCACTTCCTCTGTCACTTGGCCATACCTCCTTATGTGTCTGCCCCCTGTCCACTAACATCTAGAGGTGACTGGAGACTGTGGGTTTTAGGATGACACCGGGGTCCAACCTCTGTTTGGTCCTGACCATGTCATTTAAGTTCTCTACCTTTTAAGAAAACAAGGTGATGGCAGCGGACACTTGGGGACTGTCTTAGTCACTACTGTAAAGAGACATCATGATAAAAGAAAGCGTTAGGGGCTTACAGTTTCAGAGGATGCATCCACGACCATCGTGATGGGGAGCGTGTGTGCAGACAGGCAGGCATGGTGCCGGAGTGGTAGCTGAGCGCTCACATCTGATCCACAGAGGGGAGGCAGAGAACCTGGGTCTGGGGTGGGCTTCCCAAAGCTCAAAGCACACCCCCAGTGACACACACCTCCTCCAACAAAGTCACACCTCCTCAACCTTCTAAAACAGTTCTACCAACTGTGGACCAAGCATTCAAACCTAAGAATGGGAAGGGAGCCCTTATTCAAATCACCGCAGGACACTGAGGGATAGGAGGAGGAGGTCACTGCTGTGGTCGGGCGCCTGTGGTCCCACACACCTGTCATCTGGAAGCCTTGGTTTCCTCTTGCCTTCCTGTCCCTGTCTAAGATGGGTAGGCAACTGTTCTCCCCACTCTCCGTGCTTCCTGCCCAGCTCTTCAGGGTTCTGTCCCGCAGACCTCTTCATGTGCTCCCCTCTCCTGGTACTGAACTGTCTCACACACTGACAACAGCAGTCCAGCTACATCTGAACCCTGAAGCTTGCCTTACAGAACAGCTGTCTGGGGAGCTACTACCCCAGGACTAGAGAACAGAGCTCATTTGCCCAAAAGGCCCCAGGGTTCAGTGTAAGGGGCATCACATAGACCTATAAAAAGAGGCATGAGATATTTGCAGGTAGTGACTGTGCTGTGATAGGGCCGACATCAATGAAGATGGTCAGGGAAAGCCTCTGTGAGAGGTGACATTTTAATTGAGACCTGACCCATGAGGAGACCCAGCCAGGGAAAGAGCCAGGACACGATGTTCCTGTCAGAGGGACAGCGGATGGAAAAGGTCCATGCTGGGAATGAATCTGCCATGTCTGAGAGGCCAGTGTGGCAGAGATTTACTGGACGAGAGAGGCAGGAGAGGCCATGGACTAGAGCTGGCTCTGAGTACACCCTCCCTGGAAGCAGTGCCCTTCATGCTTTGGCTGCCCGTGAGTGGTACCATCTTACTCCTCAGCTTCTGGCCACTGCCTTCCTTCCTCAGCCAGACCATCTCCACAGCGGTCCTTTCTATCTGGTGAAGGAGAGTTCTGCTTCATCTATCACCAACCCCGTCTCTCACCCAGCCCCTGAGTTTACTGGAGTTCCCGAGTCTGCCATTCTCCTCTGATGTCACGGTGTCTTTTATTTTTTTCAGAGATGTATTTTATGAGCCTGAGTGTTTCGTATGTATGTATGTGTACCATGTGTGTGGAAAGTCAGAGAAAGTACAAAGATCTTCTGGAACTAGATGGATAATGAGCTGCCTGATGTGGGTGCTGTAAATTGAGCTCTGGTTTTCTGTAAAGCATTAACCACTGAGCCATGTCTCTACTCTCCCATCAAGGCATCTTCACAAAGAAGACTGCCCTGTGTCACTTGGCCTTGACCCCAGTGATTCTACTCATGCCCAGAGGCTAAAGTCTCCAGACTTTCCTGCAGTAGGGTCCCCACACTGTGGCCCTCCTGGGGTCCTGTTCCTCCGGCTTGTAAAGTCTCTCCCTCCAACTTGGTATATCCTATGGGTCTGTGAAAATGCTGTTCCCACTCCAGCTGCCCTCTCGTGACTGGCTCAGGTCTAATCTCATCCTTCATGTCTGGGGTGCCCCTTCCTCTCTGATAACCTCCCAGACAACTGGGGTCTCTGTCAGACATTCTCTGTGGGGCCCTTGAACCTCCTTTCATATTAGTTATGCACCAAGTGTGTTTTCTTCCAAGCTTTGTAAACCCCGGAAGAACAGGGCCTCTGATTGGGGATGCTCATGGCTCTGGCTGGTATCTGTGCCTGGTGTTCATGGTTGAGTCTGGTCAATGACACACATAGTTGCGTCTGGTACATGATGTTCACAGTCGTGCCTGGTACATCGTAGGTGCTCAGTAAACATGTGTTGGATGAATGAATGATTTCTGCAGAGAACTCTGGGAGATGAAACAGATGGAGATACATCCTTAGCCTGCCCACACACTACAGATTGCTTACTTGCCCATATTCACCACCTCTTATCTGTCAAGATGAGAACCATGTTACCCGATGTCCTCCTGGCCTCTGTCCTGAACCCATTTCAGCTTGAGGTTCCGGTTCCTACCCAGCTCCCACCCCTCAGCCTGAGTGAGTGATTCAGCTCCAGGGCATAAGCCCTGGGGTTTCAGACAAATTGAATGCTTGTCTGAAGTTATCTGTGCCAAGATAATCAGGTCCTTGGTCTAGCCCCCAACCAACCTCAGTGGGCCAGCTCTGGATGACACCAAATCAGGGAACTGTGTGTAGTTTAGTAGGCACTGTGGTCCAGAGAGTGACACTGAATGAAGGTGGCTTTGGACCTCTCTCTCTGTCCTGTGAAAGAGGTAGTCACCTTCTGAGTTCTGTGCTGGAGTGTCTATGTCTGTTAGCTAAGGGCCTTTGTCAAAGAGGACACTTTCAATGATGGCTCTCTCTCTCTCTCTCTCTCTCTCTCTCTCTCTCTCAAGAAGAATCTTGTTACTAATTTCTTTCTTACACTCCTTTCTCAGTCTCCAGGTGTATATCATCATGACCAGTAAAGTTATCCTTGGACACTAACCCCATCCATCCCTGCTGGCAGCCATTCCTGGCTCAGTACACACTGAGCACCACTAATGCCCAGGGTGTATTTAGGGAAGGATCAAGAGAGGCCTCCAGCACCCCTGGATGACTTCACTTGTGCTCTCTGTCCATGTAAGATCCACTCTGCTTCTGCTCCACTGGCCTGCTGCACAGTTCTGCTGCATGGTTCTGCTCAGTCACAATTCTCATGCATAATGCTGCCTTTGGGTCCTCAGCCTGGGCCATTTCCACATGCAGCTTTCTGACCCTGGCTCTGTGTCCTCTCCCGGTCTCTCTCCCACTTCTAGGTTCACTGGCCTTTGAGAGCCACTCAGATTGAGGCTGATGGTCTTAGGGGCCCTCACATACTCAGAACTTTACACCCAGTCCTTACATAACAACTAGTCTCAAGATGTATGCCTTTTTCTTGGAATGGATTTATGATAAGAGTCATCATATTAACTAGAAACTTCTCTGTGTGAGCCATCTGCTCAGTGCTAGCTCCATCAGGAAAGGAAGTTTGCTGTTTTAAAAGATTATTAAATTTTTATGTCTATGTATGTTTTGCCTGTACATGTATATGTGTACTATGTGTGTGCCTGGTGCCCATGGAGGTCTGAAGAGAGGGTCAGACATCCTGGAACTGAAGTGGTGAGCCACCATGCGGGCACTGGGAAGTGAACCAAAGTCTTTTGCAAAGGCAAATGGCTCCATCTCTTCATTTTATCGATAACACGGTAGTGAGAAGGGAGACTGTAAATGTGCCATACTTCCTGAACTTTCTCATACAAACAAAACACTGCCTCCTAGAATGTGCTAGAACCTCCCAGAAGCACACTGGAATTGATCATATGCTACCCTGCTGTCAAGGCCAGAAGACTCATGGCAGAGTTTAGAACATTAGTTAGCTCGCATACTTCATACTCTGGCCTTTGGATTTGGCAGTAAGCATGTCTTGTAAAAATACTCAAGTTCAGAATGTTTCCAGCACTGCCAGTCCCTAGAATGACAACTCTCAATGGAGTTAAAAAAAAAAATAACAAGCAGCATTTTTTTTTTTCCTGTGTGTGCACTCTGGTGCTCCTGTACCTGGGAGAATGTCCTGGAAGTTACAGGACCTTGGTGTGAACTCAGAAGTCCCAAAGGCACAATTGCGGGCAGAATAGTTTGCTGCTTGTTGGTTCCTGAGTTTGAACGAATCTTTTTTTTTTGTTGTTTAAGATGCCTTTATCACATCCCAAATGTTACAGGAATTGTAGGAGAAATGAACTAAAAGTAGAGGCAATATTTCATCATTTGTTATTTGGATGAATTGATGAATATTTCAAAACCATTTGGCAGGAAGCAGAGGATTATGGCCCAACTTCCTCCCCCAGGGGCTAAGGCAGCCTTTCTTCAAATGGGTTCCAAACTCCAGGAGCCCTGAAGGACTCTTAGGGAGAATCACACAGAAACAAAAGCGGTTCCATTGTCTAATATTTTAGGGACCGTTTGGCTAAGCAGAGTCAAGCCCTGCCGCCACCATGCCTCGCTGCTATGATGTCACAGTGTTGGGACTGATCCTTTGAACCTAGGAGTTGAAGACCAGCCTGGGCATAGGGTCATGTGCTGCAGTCCAGGGACCTGGGACGTGAACACAGGAGAATTATGCTCAAGGTCATCCTCCACCTCACAGTAGGTCTGAGAGGTGGGCCACATGAGAATTTATGTCATTAAAACCACACCAGGGGCTGGAAAGATGGCTCAGTGGTTAAGGGCAGGTACTGCTCTCCCAGAAGGCGTACATTTGGTTCCCAGTACCCAGAAACTCAGAACTCCCTGTAACTCCAGCTGCAGACGCTCTTCTAGACTCCAGACTCCAAGGACATTTGCACACATTCCCCCCACTTTAAAAAAAATCTTAAAAACACAGACAAACCAGGGAAATAAACAGAAGAATGTGTGTATCTGGTGTGTGTGTGTGTGTGTGTGTGTGTGTATGTGTGTCTATGGGTGTGTCTGTGTGAGTGTGTGCAGGAGAGGGACAGAGAGAGAAATCATATTTCCAAGTAGATTTAACCAAAGAATTATTTTTTTCTCCCCTCCTTTATTTGATTTATTTACTTTAGAAAGGTTTCATTGTGTAGTGCTGGCTGGCCTGAAACTTACTGTGTGATCTATCTGGCCTTGAACTCACAGAGACTCACTTTTGGTGCTGGGTCTTCAGAGAGGGAGAATGACCAGCTGCTGTGTGTCCTGAACTTGAACCCACTATGCCTTTGCTGCCTCTTTGACAGGGTCTTGGTGTATAGTCTTGGATGTCCTGGAACTCACTATGTAGACCTGGTTGACTCCTAACTGTCTCCAGAGTGTTGAGATTAAAGGTGTACACTACCACACTCTGCAAAACTTATTTATTTTTTAAATACAGTTCAACTAATATCTTTTTTAAATGTAAAAAAAATTATTTTATGCGTATGAGTGCTTTGCCTACAAGTGTGTCTGCGTCCTATGTGCATGCATAGTGCCTTCACAGGCCAGAAGAGGGCCTCAGATGTCCTGGAACTGGAGTTACGGACAGCTGTGAGACCCCATGTGAGTGCTGAGAATTGAATCTGGATCTGGATCATTTATTAGAGCATTAAGTGCTTTTGTGATCCCTTCCTTCAGCTCCTCAAAATTTACTTCATTTATTTATTTAACAGGTGTAATGTAGCTCAGGCTAGCCCCCAGCTAGGAAGCCAAGGTCCTTCCTAATCTTCCTCTCCGCCTTGAACTTGCTGGGATTTGAACTCCTGGTTATCCTGCTTACACTTCCCAAGCTCTGGGAAGCATCACTGCATTGAAGGATGCATTTTCCAGGAGCATCTTCTGAGGTGTCATTTGATAAATACGTTTTGGGAAACATTGTTCTAGAACCTTCCTTCTGGAAGAAGAAGAAAACACTTTATTAAAAAAAAAAAAATCAGATCACTCCATTTGAGAGTCCAGGCTTCCCTTCTTTTCTCAGAACAACAGTACGAGATACAATCTTTATTTCCAAAGATTGTAATGTCAAGTTACTAAATTTAAATCCTTTTCCTCCCTAAAGAGCAATTTAAAAACATATTTCCAAGCTGTAACTCAGATGAGACAGCTTCTGTAAGGGGCAATGGCCAAATGTGCTCACCAGTTTATATAGGATGCAAATGTCCTAGAATTTAGTTTTGGCTGCAGTGATCTTTGCCAAGTTCCCTGTGCTCTGCGGTTCTGGTTCTGCTCTGGAAGCTCCCACAGCACGGCTGTCACGAAGATAGTCCTTCTTCCTGGAGCCCCAGCAGCCCAAGCAACAGTGTTGGCTGAAATGAACTGACCCAGAACCTGAGGGGCAGTGCCTGACTCTTCCCCGGGGCACAGGGGCTGGGAGCCAAAGCAGGGAGTCGGGAAGGCCTGACCTGTCTGCTCTGTGGGGAAGCTGGCTGTATCAGCTGGGGAACAGAGAATCATTTACTGATCTGGGTCTGCCTGGACCATCTTATCTTCTGAATGCCAGTTTCTGAGTTGTGATGCTGTCTTCTGTTATGACTGGGCCTGTCCTGCTGGCTGTGTAGCTGGCTGAACATGAGACAGGAGCCCAGGCTAACCCTAAACTCACTAGGTAGCTAAGGATGGTGCTGAGCTCCTGACCTTCCCGCCTCTGACTGAGAGCTGAAAATGAAAAGTGCATCATGGATGGTTAGTCTTAGTTAGCACCTTGACAGCATCTGGATTCAAGCAGAATTCCAGTCTGTGGCACTCCCATGAGGAGTCTTATTTTCTTCTTTCTCTTCTTTCTTTTTTCCTTCCTTCCTTTTTTCTCTCTCTCTCTCTTCCTCCCTCCTTCCCTCCCTCCTTCCTTTCTTCCTTTTTCTGTTTTTTTGAGACAGGGTTTCTCTGTGTAGTCCTGGCTGTCCTGGAACTCGCTCTATAGACCAGGCTGGCCTCGAACTCAGAGTTTCGCTTGCCTCTGCCTCCTGAGTGCTGGAACCAAAGGTATGTATCACTACTACCCAGCTGCTGACAGACCCTCCTCATGAGGAGATGGAAACCCAGAATTTTGCATGCATTCTATTAACTTTGTTTGCATTTAATTTTTCTACTAGTAAAACAAAAGTGATTCCAATAGAAAAGAAAAAGAAAGAAAGAAAGAAAAAGTAAACCACTCCAAGCTTCTATCCCTGACCTAAAGCTGACCCCCTAGGTTTCAGTGACCTCTGGTGTCTGGCAGGCCAGTCTTCAGGTTTCATTTCTTCCCACACATTAATGCCAGGTACAGAATGGCCTTCCAGAGCTGTCTCGGTTTCCATTCAGCACTTCCTCCAAGCCTGCTGGTCCTGCTACGTCCTCCATGATGAGACAGTTAGCTATTCCAGAGACCAGATCTGTGGTCCCTCAGAGCCCCTCCCCCAGTACAGTAGCCATCAGCCACCTGCAGCTTTTCAAATCTCAATATGCAAAACACAACAGCTATGTTAGTCCTTCAGTCTTGTTATTTTACAAGGATGGGTGGTTTACCTGTGTGGAGACATCTGTGTCTGGTGCTCTGGGAAACCGGAAGAGGATGTTGAATCTCCTGGACTAGGGTTACAGATGGTTGTGAGCCGTCATGTGGGTGCTGGGAATTGAACGCTGCTCCATCCACCTAGAAGAATAGCCAGCTGGGTAGACTGAGTCACTCTTCAGCTCTAGCTCCTCTCTTTTCTTTGGAGTTAAATTCTGAGCCTCAAAAGTCCCACAGCACTGAGAAGAACTTCATTCCAGCCACAGAGGCTGCTTCCCCACTACAGAGAACTACCTTTGCCGTATCCCCACACACCTCCCCAGCCCCCATCATGTCTGCTGCCTCCAGTGGCTCCTCCCATCTTGTCCCCACACCCTTCTTTCAGACTATAGCCACAGAGGCATCCTGACAGGTTCCCCATCCCTGCCTTGGCAGTCAGTCCCAGCTGGTCGATGGTCACCCAAGGACCAGATTAGGCATCGCCTCACCCCAGGCACACACACTGCTGTCCTTGGGCCGACCTCTGCTGGATAATTTGCCTTTCTGGCAGGTCCAATGGTGTTCCCTTCCACCTGTACCTCCAGATCTAGTCTGCAGGTGCCCTCAGTAGGGTTGTGGGGAGATATTAGGGACACATCTTGAAGTGGCCCAGGGTTAGGAACAGGAAAGGGTTTATTTCAGCTTACATGTCTATCTTGTAATCCATCACTAAGGGAAGTCAGGGCAGGAATCTGGAGGCAGGAGCTGAAGCAGAGGCCACACACTGCTTACTGGTTAGCTCTTCATGTTTTATTTAAAGTTCTCAAGGCCACCAGCCCAGGGGTGGTCCTCTCCACAATGAGATGTGCCTTCCCATTCGCATGGAAAGAAAAACATCTCTCATACTGGGCCAAACAGTCACCTGATGGCAGGGCAGTGGTGACACAGGCCTTTAATCCCAACACTTGGGAGGCAGAGGCAGGTGGATCTCTGTAAGTTTAAAGGCCAGCCTGGGGGCTGGAGAGATGGCTCAGAGGCTAAGAGCCCTGGCTGTTCTTCCAGAGGTCCCTAGTTCAATTCTGAGCAAGCACATGGTGGCTCACAACTATCTATAATGACATCTGGTACCCTCTTCTGTATACAGTATACATAATAA
This sequence comes from Sigmodon hispidus, assembly GCA_004025045.1. NCBI lineage: Eukaryota > Metazoa > Chordata > Mammalia > Rodentia > Cricetidae > Sigmodon > Sigmodon hispidus. The sequence continues at coordinate 16,153 of PVIH01003388.1, forward strand.
ATAAATAAATCTTTAAGAAAAAAAAAAAAAAGCCAGCCTGATCTACAGAGATAGCCAGGGCTACACAGAGAAACCTTGTCTCTCAAAAAACAACAAAACAGTTCCCAGGTGTACTGGCTGGTTTTGATACAATCTGGAGTTGGCAGAGAGGAAGAAGCCTCAGTTGAGGAAATGCCTCCGTGAGATCCAGCTGTAAGGCATTGTCTCAATTAGTGATCAATGGGGGAGGGCTAGAGCCTTCTGGGCTAGAAGTTGAAGGTTCTATACGAAGGTTGTCTGAGCAAGCCATGAGGAGCAAGCCAGTAGATAGCACCTCTCCAGGGCCTCTGCATCAGCTCCTGCCTCCAGATTCCTGCCCTGCTTGAGTGTCTGTTCTGACTTTCTCCAGTGATGGCCTAGGACCTGGAAGTATAAGTCAAATAAATCCTTTTTTTCCTCTCCAGCTTTGTTTTTTAGTCATGGTGTTTGGTTGGTAGAAATAGAAACCCTAAGACACCATGTTACATCACTTTAGCTGACTGGTTGGTGTGGTGGAGGGGCCTCAGGGTTGGAGGCTCCTTTACTTCGGACTCCATGGTCTCCTTCATCATCCCACCCTGTCCTGTCCCATCCTGTTCCCCACCTCCCCGCCTCCCCTGCCCCGTTAGCACACACCTGAGACTGGTGCCCCCATGTGGTCAAATGGCGTAGTGCCTCTCATGCTACTGCTTCCTGATATCTGGAGGATGGAGGGGTCTTCCGGAGGTTTCTCTTAAGAGACCCTGAAAGTGGCTTTCTAAGAAACCCACAGCAAAATTCTCAGACTCACATGGGGTCCTAGGCTTGTTCTGAATTTGCTGACCTACAGTATAGCTGAAGCAGTCAAAAATAGGGACGATCTTGTCTGTACAGCCAAGAATAGGTGAACACCTCAGCAAAACACATAGGCTGCAAGTGTATGTAAGCTTGCATGCGTGCATGCCTGCAATGAAACATGTTACATCCCTAACAACGGAGGAATCCCTAGAAACAGTTGCTAGGGAGGCATCTGAGGGCTAGTGCTGCTCTCTAGTGGCTGCCATGGGTGGCTTGCTGGGACAATCTCTGCTCAGGTTTTGTTTAGGAAATAAATCAAAGACACACAGCGCTTTCTCTCTCTCTCAGCTCCAAATACACTGACCTGAGTTGAGACGCAGTAAAGGAAAGCCATTTCCTCCATTTTTGTTTTATAGATTTATTTTTTATTTAATGCTTTAAGATTGCATTTTGTGTGTTCACATGTGATTCATGGCCCATGTGTTGAGGTCAGGAGACTATGAGAGATGGTATGTTCTCTTCCACCATCTAGACTCTGAGGTAGACCTCAGGCTGTCAAGCTTGGCAGCTGGCACACATTTTATCCACTGAACCTTGATAGCACAGGGTCCCACTATGTAGACCAGGCTGTCCTTGAACTCTGAGATCTATCTGCCTCTTCCTCTCATGGGCTGGGATTAAAGCCATGTGCTGTCATGCCCAGCTGCAAGATTTTTTTTTTAATTATTTATTTATTATATATGCAGTGTTCTGCCTGCAGGCCAGAAGAGGGCACCAGATCTCATTATAGATAGTTGTGAGCCACCATGTGGTTGCTGGGAATTAAACTCAGGACCTTTGGAAGAACAGCCAGTGATCTTAACCTCTGAGCCATCTCTCCAGCCCCAGCTGCAAGATTTGTAGACCCCAGAACCCTTCCCTTGACAAAGCTTCTGACACCATGAGCCTCCCCTCTTTCTGAGTAAGGTTTTGTGGAATAATCTCTTTGTACCCTACGAAGATGTGTCTTTGCCACATAGGATTGGTTTAATAAAAAGCTAAACAACCGTTAGCTAGGCAGGAGGTATAGGTGGGAGAGCCAGACAGAGAGAACTCTGGGAAGGAGAAGGGTGGGGTCACCAGGAGATGGAGAAGCCAGACAGAGGCAGAAGGACTTGGACACACAAACTGGGATAGAGGTAAAAGCCACATTAGAACATAGGTCATTAAAACTACAGGTTAAGGGGCTGGAGAGATGGCTCAGTGGTTAAGAGCACCGTCTGCTCCTCCAGAGAACCCGGGTTCGATTCCCAGCACCTACATGGCAGCTCACAACTGTCCGTAGTTCCAGGCAAACACCAAGGCAAATAATTAAATAAAATAATAAAATAAAAAAGTGTTTTTTTTTTTTTTAAAAAAAAAAAACTACAGGTTAATTAAGTTATAAGCGCTAGTTAGGAACAAGCCTAATATCGGCTACGCTTTCACAGTTAATAGTAAGTCTCTGTGTCATGATTCAGGAGCTGGCAGGTGGGGCAGAAAAACATGTCTGCAGTAAAGTTTTTCCTTTTCTCATTGTCTCCCTTTTTCTTAAGCTCTGTGGATGGCCGCCATGTTGTCTTAGGGTTTCTATTGTGAGGAGACACCTTCACCATGGCAAGTTCTTTTTTTAAAAGACTTATTTAAGGATATGCATGTTCTATCTGCATGTGCAATTTTATCCCAGAAGAGAGCATCAGATCCCACTAGAGATGGTTGTGAACTAGCATGCAATTGCTGGGAATTGAACTCAGGACCTCTGGAAAAACAGCTAGTGCTCTTAACCTCTGAGCCATCTCTCCAGCCTAACCATGGCAACTCTTACAAAGGGAAACATTTAATTGGGATGGCTCACTTATAGTTCAGAGATTCAGTCCATTATCATCATGGTGGGACATGGTGGCATGCTGGCAGACATGGTGCTGGAGAAGTAGCAGAGAGTCCTATCCTTGGAGGCAATAGGAAGTGATCTCTCTGGGCAGTATCTTGAACATCTATGAGACCTTAAAGCCCACTTCCACAGTGACACACTTCCTCCAATAAGGCCACACCTCCTAATAGTGCCACTCCCTTTGGGGGGCATTTTCTTTCAAACCACCAGGCATGTGTTGGTGGGCTGTGGTGGAGACAAGTCTTCTTCAGAACCACAAAACCCAGTGTATGCTTTGTGAGCTCTGCCACCTGACAACCAGCCCTGAAGGTCCAGCTTGTACTGAGTGTGCCAGCTCACGGGCTGCGGGGGCTCTTGCACAGGGCTCAGAGTCTTCACCTGAACCCATGATAACAATACAAGGCCTGTCTTATGGTTCTATGGTTTTAAAGAGACACCATGACCAAGGAAACTTATAGAAAAAAACATTTAATTAACAGCTTGCTTATAGTTTCAGAGGGTGAGTCTGTGACCATTGCAGCAGGGTGCATGGTGGCAGGCAGGCAGGCAAGTGTAGTTCTGGAGAAGTAGCTAGAAGCTTACATTGTGGTCCTTGGGCAGGAGACAGATGTAGCTGGACCTGGTGTGAATTTTTGAAACTTTAAAGCCAGCAAATTTCAATTCCTAGTGCTGCAAAGCCACCAGTGACATGCCTCTTCCGAAGAAGGCCACATCTTCTAATCCTTCCTAAACAGTTCCATCTACTGGGAACCAGATATTCAAATATAGGAACCTATGGTGGCCATTCTTATTCAAACTACCACAGGATCTCAGTGTGCTGGGACCAGGGGAAAAATTTGTTGAATGGTATCAAGATCATTGCTATCATTGCCCAAGACTCGGTCCATCCCTTGTTCCCTCCCACCCCCAGGATTGTCCTGCCCACTCACCTTCTGAAATACAGTCCCCAGATTGTCAAGCAGACTCTTCTTCATAGATGAACTTACTTGACTATTAGTGAAATGCTCTTTTTTTTTGGGAAGGGGCAGGCTCAGGTCAGTCACACTCTGGGCCTCAGTTTCCTCATCTGTGGAGTCCCTGGCAGGTATGCTTTCTTCCTTTTTAGGCAGAAGGTCTGGAATGACCTCAGAAGAAGTCTGTTTAGTGCACACAGAGCCCAGTGCCCAGGTGGCTCCTCGGGGGGAGGGTGATGACATTCCCCCAGTTGGCTCCCAAGGGAGATGTTAATCTGTGGGTTTCCCTGTGCACTACCCCCCAAGAACAGTGGCTTAGACACGATGAAGTTTTGGTTTTCCTTCTGTCGGTGGAAGAAAGCGTGCCAGCCAGGATCTTTTATTTTTATTATTTTTTTAAATAAATCTTTATTTATTATGTATACAGTGTATTCTACCTGCATGTGTGCTTGGATTCGAAAAGAGAGTATCAGATCTCATTCTAGATGGTTGTGAGCCACTGTGTGGATTCTGGGAATTGAACTCAGGACCTCGGGAAGAACAGTCAGTGCTCCTAACCACTGAGCCATCTCTCCAGCCCGAGCCAGGATCTTTGATGGCAGCTCTCCTGCCCCACAGGCTGATGGTTGAGTCTAGGCAAAGCTGACCAGCTACCATCACCTCATGTCCTATCTAGAGAGGGATACGACAAAAAGGATGTTCTCAACCCTGCTGTATCTGTTAGGATCCTAATGTCCAAGGTCCAATCAGGTGACTGATGCAAATTTCAATTCCCAGTGCTGAAAAGCAAAACAAAAATCCTGACCCTTGGGCTGGAGAGATGGCTCAGCGGTTAAAAACACTCAGGTTTTTTTCTTCTGGTTATTTTTTTTTTCCAGTCAGCCCTTCTAGAACCTCCATGAGGGAAGCTGCCATCCTTACTCTGAGCTACTTCATTAAAAGCTCCTTTTAAAGGCCTGCCATTTAAAGATGCTTCCTCCTTGTCCTGCTTACTCTGGTTCTTTGTGTGGTTAGAGGCTGTAGGAGAGCCTTGCAACAAAGGATGCATGTAATTCTCCGGGTCTCTGATAATGGGCTAGACTCAGCCATCCATGGCCTTCACTCTAGCATCCTAGCTGTCCAGAGGCAGAGTTAGATGGGAGAGTTGATCCTGCTCTCAAGGGCCAGTGGTGTGTCAGCACAGGCCAGTATCTCAGTGTGCGTTGTTGGGCTGAGTTATCCAGCCAGTCTCTGGGAACTGACCCTGACCTCACCATCCTGCCCCGAGACAGTCTGTTTTGAACACTGTGGGCGCCTCTTCTGGAACACTCAGTGTCCTTGGGTGTTACTAATCCTGTGTCCTCAGCATTGGTCAACATTCCCATAAAATATGGTTTCCTTTAGCTCAAAAATGTTTTTCTTAGGGCACAGCCAATCCACCCACCCCTCAGCATTCCTCCTAACAAGGACCTTGTAAGCAGTTTTTTTTTTTTTTTATTACAATGAGATAAAGACTTTGTGGCCACAGAGCAAACAGCCTGCTTCCTGCAGATAGAATAGGATCAGATTTCTTCTCTCCACCCAGCTGCCTTGAGACTTAATCACACAGCATCTTTGCTACCTCTGTTTCCGGGGGCCAGACACTTCAGTTCCGTGTTGGTTCCGACATTGAAAGGATAGCTTCCCACGATGTCTTTGGAAAGGGCATAATAAAATTCAGGATGAGAACCACCTAATTGGAAAGGAAACAGAAGTACCTGTGGCCTTGTGGGAGGGACATTACTGCTGAGCTTTCCGACCAGTTTCCTAGAGGTGGGGCAGAAAGGCAGAGGAGCTAGGAATGCATCTTAGAAGGCAGGAAATGGCCTTATTGAAAAGCTTCAAGACCCTAGACACACTGCCATAGTTCACTTTCAGGCTGATAGGAGACAGAAGACAGGCCCCTGGCTCCACTTCTGTCACTCAGGTGCTGTGTGACCCTGGGTGAGTCACTTAGCCTTTCTTGTACCGTAACTGCAACATGAGAAGGCTAGATGTTTAAATCACTGTATGTAAAGGGTGAAAATAGAGCCTGGGATTTTAGAAGTGACATGAGCTTGTGCTATGGTTAAATGGGAGGAGGGAGTATGGAGGAGGGCTGTCAGGGAGCACTAGGGAGCTGTGGCTGAATGAGAGGAGGGAGGATGAAGGAGGGCTGGCAGGGAGCACTGAGGAGCTATGGCTGAATGGGAGGAGGGAGGATGGAGGAGGGCTGTCAGGGAGCACTGAGGAGCTGTGGCTGAATGGGAGGAGGGAGGATGAGGAGGGCTGATGGGGAACACTGAGGAGCTGTGGCTGAATGGGAGGATGGAGGATGGAGGAGGGCTGATGGGGAGCACTGAGGAGCTGTGGCTGAATGGGAGGAGGGAGGATGGAGGAGGGCTGATGGGGAGCACTGAGGAGCTGTGGCTGAATGGGAGGAGTGATGATGTGTCCTCCATAAGCTAGGTTTGTGCCCAAGGATGGTACACTTTGGGCAGGATCTTGGGTTGCTGGCAACTTCAGGGAGGTGCTGCCACCATTGCCAAGAATGCAGAACTGGGTTTTGGTGGCTCTTCTCTGTTGGAGTCTGTGAGAGGGTGGGGTTTGGAGAGAGAGAAAAGGAACTTTAGCAGGGGTGAGCTGGAGGTTCTACTTGAACATCCCAACTTTTTTGGGTATATGGGTGCTGGTTCAAACTGGGCTACTTCCTGCTAGCATGGGACAACATGGGGGGGGAGTCGGAAGTTGGTCAGCTCATGCTCAGTGGGAAGTGTATGTGGGTGAAGAAGCATTTGGTTTATTGCCATCCTGGAGACCTCAGAAATCTGTTCCTGGAGGAAGCAGAGAAGGCAAGTTGCTAGGACAAAAAAAATATTATCACCATCCCTATGAAAGGGACGAGCCTGGGCTGGAGAGATGGCTCAGTGGTTTAAAGCATCAGCTGCTCTTCCCACACCCACATGGCAGCTCACAACTGTCGGTAACTCCAGTTCCAAGGGACCTGCTATCCATGGCAAAACACCAATGCATATAAAATAAAGTTAAATTAAATTTTTTTTATATAAAGGGACTAGCCATGGGAAGACTGAAGACTACCAGAAGGAATGGAATGGTGAATTGATGAAGTTCTTCTGACAATGATTGGAGTGGCTCGATACAGTTTCCACCAGGCCAGATTTATTGATCCAGCAGCAGCGCTCTTTCTCCAGAAACTTGTAGGTGTCTGAAAACAGCTGAAACAGATTTATTTGGTGTCATAGTAAAGGCTATGGCTTTGGATTAAAAGGCGTGCACATTTTTCCTGTCTAGAGAACCTAGCTTTAGCCCAGTGAAACACGCCTTTAAACTTATACTTAGAAGACAACCAGAGGAAATTTAAACTCTTCAGCTCTATCAGTTTATCAGCACTCCATTTATCAGTGCTAAAACTCTGAACCTCTGAATTCCCAGTGTGCTTATTAGATTATTAGACTCAGGTAGAAGTCCGAGACATCCGAACACACCTTAAATCATTTACAACTTGCATTTGTGTATCTTAAATCATTTTCTGTGTTCCTATAGTGAAAAGTTACATGTGAAGCCTGTGAAGAAGGCAAACCTGTCTGTATTAACTAGCAAGAACCAAAGTTGTAGTCTTTAGGGGCGGGCCGTTAAACTGGCAAAGCTATCAGTAGCCTATTAATCAAACACCATCAGATCTGAGAAGAATAAATTTCACCTGAGTAAGCAGATGTGAAGCGGCTTCCAAATCTATTAAAAACAGCAGAGACTCACTAGACTTACTACCTAGACGGCTACCCCAGGTTTCTCCATGGTCGTTGGGGACGGAGGTCTCAGTGCTGTATCAGTCTTCAGGCCCAGAAGATCTGACAGACTTTCCTGTGGAGTAGGAATTTGGGGAGACCAGCCTACCTTGTCTTGGCCAAAACTGAGAGATGGCAAAGAGGATCTGCAGTCTGACTGCAAGGTGAGAGAGAGCTGATGGGTCAGCAGGCCCCAAGGCCCAGCGCTATGTGGGTTAGAGCGTAAGCTGTGGATCTCCCAGGCTGCCAGGAGAGGGCAGGCGGTGGGAGAGGCGGTGTCTGTGTGGGTGCAGGAAGCTGCAAGAGCCGGGCAAGCACACGTGTACCCATGTGGATGGTGATGCAGGGCAGAGGGAAACAGCAGCTGAAGAACTGAACTCTAGAATTTGGAATCAAATTTATAGACAAATGATCTGCATATGCCTTCTTGAAGCATTAGCTCAGTAAACTCTGTAAGGAAGAACAGACATGTGCTGGGCACAAAGTCGCTGGCCTCTCCGGCTTTGACTCCAATGCCGTAAAATATGTATGGACAGGACATTTACACAGTTTAGGGTGGGAGAATAGACAGAAATAAAACAGAGATGGTGAGGCCAAATGTCAGGAGAGCCCAGTGAATAAAAAAGGCAAAGTGGGTACCTTTGGGTGGACACTGCCAAGGTATGCCACTAAGAGAATACACCAGTATAGTGGAGTTAGTGTAAGAGGTTTTCAGGGGATGGGGAGAGCGGAGGAACAGAGGCTGTGTTGGAGTGGAGATGAGAGAGGGGCAGACAGACAGACAGAACAGAGGAGAGGAAGAGGCGGGCATGCAGAGCTCAAAACGCTGGATAAGGGACCTCAAACCGTTATCATATGGTGGCATAAGACAGCCCCAATTTGGATAAATTTTGCATCACCCGCCTCACCCCAGAGGTGACTGAGGGTTTATGTCTGCAGTTGCCCATTTCCAAGCCTGTGTCAAAAACTAAAGACTAAGGCAGGGTGTCCCCCTCCAAAGCCTGAGGTTGGGCTGTGGGTGGGGGTTGCCTTTGGGTGGGATGTCTCTTCCACAAAGGTCCCCCAAAGCAAAGATGGTCTTTGTTCTGGTAATGGATCGGGCTTGCCCTGGTGCAGACACAGCTTGACAGGAAATCCTGAAGGTCTTTGACTCGGAAGAGGTACTTGGACCTCTTGTAGGTAGTGGCTTGGAAATTGGTGACTTTCCCAAAGTAAAAAGTTGATCCTGTCTGGGGGAAAGAAAGATAAAGAAAAAGGAACAGTCCCTCATGGCTGGGGGACCCAGTCCACTCAGCGGGGAAGGCTCATTTACTGGGTCTTGGCACCAAGATAGTAGGTTTTCTCTACCCTGATAATAGGTTTCTTTTCAAAGATGAAGCCGAATTAAAAAAGTAAAAGACCAGGTCTATTTTGAGCAAAGCAAGTCTTTGGTGAATCTTCCATCCTCCAGAGATTGAGGCCGGATAAGGGGCAGGAGAAAATCACATGACTGATCAAAGGTAGGATGCTTAAGTACCCTGTAGATGAGGGTTGATGACGTGTCCTCCATAACCTGGGTTTGTGCCCAAGTATGGTACTCTTTTAGACTGGGTCTTGGGCCACGGTCAGTCCAGGGGAGGAGCTGCTACTATTTTGGAGAATGCAGAACTGGGCACTTGGGAGGCTCTTTGTTGGAGAGTCTCTGAGAGGGTAGAGTTTGGAGAGAGAGAGAGAAATGGGATATTTACAGGAGGCTATCTGGAGGGCCCAACCTAACAGCAAGGTGCTTTGCCTGGGTTGTTTCGGCTCAGCCTCTTTGTAGGCTGTGGTGTGCCCTGGCCTCCATCTGGTGCCTGAGAGGCCTAGATTCAGGGTGTTGGGTATGAGGCATGAAGCTGGTTAAGGAATGGGTGGGGGGGGTATGAGGAAAGAATGCCCCTCCTGCAGGTTCTGATCCCCGTCTCTCCTTGGCTGGCACCCAGGAAATTCAATACAACCAGGTCGCCTGAGAAAGACCAGGGGTTTAGGAAACACCACTAGTGAAGCTGTTAGCGATGCTGTAGGTCCAACCTCCCATGACAAAAGCTTATTGTCTCAAGCTCAGGGCCGCAGCTTAAGAGGATCTGTTGAGATCTGAGGACAGCGAGACTGTGATGTCCCAAGCAAGCAGATGAGCAGCAGGCATGGGAACTTTTCTGTGTATTGTTGGGGAGATCAGGAATGATGCCCCAAAGTCCAGGCAGTTTCACCAGGTTCTAAACTGTGAATGAAGAATGAACGGGGCAGAGTTAGAGAGTCACCTGACACACGACAGCACTGACTGTCACACCCCACTTCTACACCCCGGGGGGATGGAAGTGCCCAGACACTCTAACCCTATTAGACATGAAGTGACACTGATATTGAGGACCCGAGGCATCACCTGCACCCAACCTGCTGGTGTGTGTGGTTTTCAGAAACCGCTCAGGAAGGGGAGCTTTAGTGAGCATGGGAACCCCAGGGCTTGCTCCAGTGAATAGGAGGGCAGGAGTGTCACGTCCACATCTGAATGTGGAGTTAGCAAACTTTTTGGGACAAGTTGAAGTGAATATTCTTGGCTTTGCTATTGGCCTTTGCACGGCTGCAGCCAATGCTGTGAAGAGCACAGAGACACAGTGTGAGGGGAGGGTACATCAAGCTCCTGCCTGGGCTTGTCACTCTGTGGTGGAAGCCAACTGTCACAGCACAGGGACATGTGGGCAGTCAGTTCACTTTGGGGAGATCTAGGACTCTCCTGTTAGTGGGTATGCGGAGTGGCCTCTTAGAAATAGGTTCCTTGTCAGGCCTTCAGATGACAGATGCCTGGCCAGTATCTCGACCATAACCTCTAGAGAGCTGGGGCCTAAAGCCAAACAGCTGGGCTGTTCCAAGTTCTTGCCACAGAAACTGAGAAGCGTCTATTGCAGTGGGTGGCTAAGTTTTAGGATAATTCGTGACACAGTAAAGGATAATGCATGGAGGACAAACAGGAGCCAGGTAAGTGGAAGTCCTAGGCAAGGTCCAGTGTGAAGTGTTTTATACTTTATTGCATACACCTAGCAGTGGTTCATTGGTCCCCAAATATAAACCTGGCTTTTACAGTCTTTTTCTTTTTAATTAATTTAGATAGCATCTCACTATGTAGTTCTGGCTGGCTTGGAACTCACTATGTAGACCAGACTGACCTCAAACTCATAGAGATCCACCTGCCTGTGCCTTTCAAGTGCTGAGATGGGTCTGTCAATTTCAGAGCAAGTACAACCCTTCATGGAGTGATCAGGGCTGCCAGGGTAAGAAAGGCAGAATCAAGAGGGTCGACTTATGGGTTTGGAGTCACGGCTCAGTGGTTAAGAGAATATACTTGCTGAACACCCATATGGGACAACTCATCACTACCTATAATTCAGCTGCGGGGATCCAGTGCCCTTTTCTGGTCTCCACAGGTACTGATACTCATATCCTGTATTTTTTCCCAGACATAGGTACATACAAACAGTTAGAACAAACCATTTCTTTAAAAAGAGTGCACACATGGTAGAGCATGTCTGAAATCCCAGCACTTGTGAGCAGGAGGTAGGGGGATTGTAAGTTTGTAGCTGAATTGGACTGCATAGAAAGACCCTGCTTCCCAAAAACCTAAAGTTAACCAACCAGAAACCAGAGTGTGGGGAACATGATTCAGTAGGTGCCATGAAAGCCTGATGACCTGAGTTTTTTCCCTATAACTCACATGAAGGTGGGAGAAAGGAATCCAGGCTACAAAGTTGTCTTTTGGCCACAGTCATACTAAGGCATATGTATGTATGTCTCCCCTAACACACACACATACACACACACAGAGGCATGCATGTAGGCACACACACTAATAAATGTGTTCTAGAATTAGAACTCAGCCATGCAAGATTATATATGATCAATTCTCAGAGCTAGATATTGGGGAAAAGCTGGAATATTAGAGAACACAGACCATAGTCAATTCTCACCCAACCAACTTCTCAGGCCAAACAGGGTAAATGCCATCTTCAAGGGTCCTCAGCCTGACTGGTCGCTTCTACAGAATGCCTGAATCTCTGCCTCCTCCTGCCTTTAATGTGTTCCCTGCCCAGCTGTTACACTTCCTGTTTAACTCTACATCATAATCCTAGAGTTAGGATTGAAGGTGTGAGCTACTGCTGCTTGGCTGTTAGGCCTTGATCTAAAGAAATACAGAAAGACCTCTGTCTCCCGAGTGATGCAACTGAAGGCGTGAGTTATCTTCTCTGACCTTCATGGCTTAACAGTGGGTGATTCTGTCCTCTGATATTCCAGGCTGATTTTATTAAATATGCAATATATCACCATAATTATATAGCATCTTCATTTACCTAATAAAGTCATTCTTAGTTTTAAAACATAATAATTAAAAAGATTCTTAAAAACAGAACAAATCTAAGCCAATATTTCCTCCCATAAGAACAGACATCAGTGCTATCATTAAATAATGGAAAAATTCAGGGGTCATGGTCCCTAGACATCTCTGTTAAACTCACCAGCTTGATTGACAGAGAGCTGGCAGAGTCTGACAGGTGGGTATAGAGCATACATCTGTGACTAAGGAGGAACCCCAGCTACACCTGTCCTGACATCTGGAAGATTCACCCAGCCTCACAGACTTAGCATAGGAACATTGATTGGCAGCAATTGGGAGAGAGTTCAGGATGGTTCTCATGGGGCAAAGAGGGTGGCATATGGTTTATAGCTCTGTCTTTGTGGCAGTTTGAATGAGAATGTCCCCCATAAACTATATATTTGACTGCTTGGTATGCTGTTGGTGGAACTGTTTGGGAAGAACTAGGAGGTGTGGCCTTGTTGGAGGAGGTGTGTCGTAGGGCCAGGGTGGGCTCAGAGGTTTTAACAGCACATGCCAATCCAGTTAGTTTTCTCTCTCTCTCTCTCTCTCTCTCTCATAGAGTCTAACCCTCTGGAACTGTGAGTCTCAATTAAACACTTTATTCCTAAACTGTCCTGGTCATGTTGTCTTAGAAACAGTGTAGCCCAGCATAGAAAAGTTATTAAGCAGTCCCTGAGGTGATGTAAAATCTGTTGCCCTCTGTCATGCCTTGGTTTGAAGAGATCTTGACTCTCAGGACATCTGTATAGTGACGGAGACCCAATACATGATATTATTGTCTAACAATGCTTGCCAGATTAGCAAGATGTGGCTTGGCAAGGTCATAGAATCAGGTTTAACATTCGGCTTTTTCTATTGTGGTGTGGTAGGGGCTTTGGGACAGGATCTTCTGTAGGTCAACTGGACCAGGAGCTGTCTGAGGCCCAGGATGACCCTGATCTTCTTGCTCCCACATCTGGAGGGTCTGGGATTCCAGGAGAGTATGTTGCATGAATTCTGATTGTACTGAAAGAGAATCAGAGCCAGATATCGGGGAAAGGTTGAAATATCAGAGAGAGGAAACACCACAGTCAAATCTCACCCAGCTATCTTCCTACCTCTTCAGCTTCACTCCTGATCTCCTCTGTCTATGCGGATTTCCTACACTGCCTTAAAGACCCAGCTGTATCCCATCCAAGTTCGGATTCAAGGCAGGAGCTACTCTATTTGGTAGTCAGCTTTGAACTCACAGAAACCCAGAAAGTTCTCTGTCCCTGGAGTTATGGGATTAAGGGTGTAGGTCACCACTCCCGGCTTTCTCTGTGCTGGGATTAAAGGTGTGTGCTATTGAGGCCCAGCTGTTTGGCCTTGTACTCACAGAGATCCAGAACTCCCTAATCTATGTGAGTTACCACTGCTCTGTTATCCCTAAAACTCTCAGAAACATCTCTGCCTGGTTTTGACTGTTGATCTCTTGATATTCCAGGTTTTATTAAATATGTAACATATCACCACAAGAGTGTGCTACCACTTTGGTTTAGGAGGGGCTGAGGAACCAAATCTAGGGTCTTTGCTGTGCTTGGTGGACCCTCAGCCCTCTGAGTGACATCTTCCAACTTTTTTTCCCCTTCTTTATGGTGTTGAAGCTCTGTGGCTGAGCCGTATTGGAGGATTGAGATTCATGGTGCTGCCCCATATGATTTTACATTTCACCCCTGAGCAGGTGAGGCCTGTAATCACCCACCCTTCTTACAGAGGTATTCTTATTCTCATGAGTGTTTTGGTTCCCTGTGATTGACCCCAGGGATCACCAGCTTGGTGGCTTAAAATACCAGAAATTGTTTCCCTCATAGGTCTGCGAGTCCAAGTTTAAAGAGGTCTGCAGGGTTGTGCTTTTGATGAAGATTCCAGAGCAGATACTCCCTTTGCCTCTGCTGATTTTTTTTTTTTTTTTTTTTTTTTTTTTTTTTTTTTTTTTTTTTTTTTTTTTTTTTTTTTTTTTTTTTTTTTTTTTTTTTTTTTTTTTTTTTTTTTTTTTTTTTTTTTTTTTTTTTTTTTTTTTTTTTTTAGCAGCTTTGAAGATTTTGTGGTGCATGTGGCTTTGTTGTTTTTCTTAGTGGCTACACCTGAATCTACTGATATTTTAACCTATTGTCTGCACCTGTGAATCAGGGCCCCGCTGCTCAGACCACATGCACCAGCTTGACCTTGGCTACCAAATATAGGTTTTAACTAAGTCTGTATTGTTCTATTTACCAATAAAGACTCAGAAGTCAGATGCTGGGGTGAAAACCTGCTAGATCAGAGAAGGAACCAGCTGACCTTCCTTTGTGGCCAGAGACCCAGCAAGACTGTCTCTCAAAAAGAGACCTTGAATCTCTAAGTTCCTCCTCACTCCTTCCTGTGTGTCTCTCTATCCATATTCCTAGCTCCTCCATACTCTCTATGGTTAATTCTTGTCACTGAGTTGCTGGTTCTGCCCCCTGATCCAAGGTTAATTTTATTAATACAGTCTCGGAGTTTCACAGACTGGTAAAATATCCCGCAATATGGCTTTGCCCTCAGCTTCCTATTGTCCTCACCCCCGTTTATCTTTGTGCCTGTATATTTTCCTTGTCAGTCTCTCACAAGAACCCTGTCACTGGATTTAGGGTTCACCTGGGAACTGAAGGGATCTTAATTGGATTTGACTTGTACACACCAGATGAAGTCATCCTCCTGGGTTCAGGGCTCTTGGTAGATTTTTCTGAGGTCACTGGTCAACCCAGTCCAGGGTCTAGGGTTTTGGACAGAAGCCATGTGTCTCTCGTGGGCGGAAGGAGAGGGTTCTGTGGGTTCCTAACGGAATGTGGAGGCTTTGACTCATTCCTGTGCACGCTCCTCGCTTTCTCTTGAATTGTACACACTGGTGTTAGTGTGGGTGCCTGGCTGAAAGGCTGCCTCTCTTGGAAAGGCTTATAGAGCTGCAGGCCGCTCTTCCAGAAGGCTGCTTACAGAGGTCTGAGTAACTTTGCAATCTGGAGCCAATCAGGAAAGAGAAGAGTTGGCTAACTCCCACTTCCTCTGGCCAGAGGGGTCTCAGGTTAGATCATCATTCTGGACAGACTCACAGACAGAGAGAGGACACTTTCCCTCAGCTCATGCTTCTTTAAGCCCAGGTCCATATCATAATCTCACTCACGCTTTCGGCGTTTTCTGTCTTTTTTTTTCTAGCTACAGTCTGATAATCACTGAGTTGAGGACTAGACACCCAATTATAGCACCACTTGCCTTTTCCCCAGCTCCACCCTTGCCAGCCGCCCAGCAGTGCCCATGCCGGGCAGTGCCCATGCCTGCTTTCCAACTCTCCGTAGGACGCAGGAGGTCTAGTCTCATGTTGTCAGCTGGGGGCGCTCTTGCCCCATAGAACTTGCTGGCTCTCAGTGGGGGCAGGGCTGCTGCAGTATCCAGCAGGGCCTGTTCAGCCTGCTTAGCAAGTCTGGGTATGGTGTGAGGAAGCCACAGGTCTGAGAGAACTGGGTTATACATACATGGTTTGAAAGGAGTGTGTGTGTGTGTATACATGAGGAGGAGGGTAATCAGCCGTAGTGTGAGTTGTATAGAAGTGTCCTGGTTCATCTGGCTTTCTCAGGCTTGGGATATCCACTGCTGAGTTATAAGAACTCAAGTGAAAGACTGAGCTTGGCCCTGTCTACTCCCAGACCCTTTCCCAGGACTCTACCTTTTCACGCAAACAGGATCTTATGTCACTCTGCCATTTGGATCATCCACTTCTTATGAGCAAGATGATACTGCCACAGGACCATCATGGGGATGAGCTGGGTGTGCAGGGATCTAGCCCTGAGTCCTCATGCTGTTAGGAAGGCTGGGGGTGTCAGATGGAGAGTCTGGGGAAGTCATAGACCATCCCTGAGAGCTGGTCAGTGAGCTGGGCTCTGAGAACCTTGGGATCTGTCTGGGAGGAGGAGGAGGATGGCCTCTGGGGCTGGGATCTGGGACCTGGCTTAAGGCTACAAGGAGGCCTAAGTTGGCCCAGGAGGAATGATTGCTTTCATGGGGAAGAAGGCACTCTTGGCCTTGGGGCCATTTTATTCAGCACGGGGTCCTTTGGGCCAGGGTGTGGGTACTGACAATGGATTGTTGTTTACTAGGCTGGGTTGAGGTTTTTGGACTGTGAGTGATCAGGCTGCAGGCTGAAGACCTGAGAGTTTGGAGGGGTGAGCTATCAGCTTCCCCTTCTGGAAGACCCACAGGCCATTGCTCTGATCAGCATGGTGTGGATTGAGGGAAGAAGAGTTCACAGGATAGAGGCAATGGGTGCAGGGGCCTAGGCCATGAGAACAGATGGCGGGAAGGGCAGGTATCCCAGGAGGACTGAACTGTGAGGAATCCATGTTGGATTGCAGCAGAAACTTCCTGCACCTCTGTTTGGGACACACTCCCCTGGAACCTGGCCTTACTTGTCCCCAGATCTCATGTCCCCCCTGGTTCCTACTGCCCACAGGTGGCTGTGACTCCTAGCTAGGCTTCTGAGGTGAGCCCTGGTTATGTGGAGATCTGGGATTGGACATAAGAACCTAAGACTTAACTCCACTGAATGACATGTGACATGAACCTATGGGTGTTGTGTGTGTGTGTCCCTGGCTCACACACTCTGTAAGTCAGGGCTCTTGTCACTATGGTGACAGGCCAAAAAGAGTTACCTGGGGTGGTCCTGCCTGAAGGTGAGGGCCTGGGCCTTGCATCCAACTGATGTAAGGAGTGATGTTGGGGATGGTGGATCCTGACTCCATGTTAGGGCTCAGCACCCTTTCAGCTGGCTATGGGAGCTGCCTTGGAAGTGGTGGAGGGTGCAGAGGCTAGACCAGCAAGCTGGCCCTGTGCTTCTCTCTAGATAGCAGATGGCAGGGACCTCCAGCCCAGCCTGTGAGGGACAGAGAGGGAACATTCTATAGCAGGGAAGATCTGGGGTTTAAGGAAGATCACTCTTGACCTTTATTCCAGGAATCTGGACTTGACCCACTACTGAGGCATGGGGTATGGGAAGGCTTTGTTGCAGAAGGCTCCCAGCCGCTTAGACGCATTAACGGTTGGAAGGATGGTAAATGGCAGTGGAACAGTAGGTTCATGGCCTACATGACTCCCAGGAGATCTGGAATGGAGCTTCTGGGAGCCCTGGGGAAAGACTGTCTTGTCCCAAACGCTTGCTCCTCTGTGGTGACTCACAGGCAGGGCATGTATGCATCTGTCCCACTACTCTGGTCTATTCCAAGTACAGCTTTCTAAAGAAGGTTCTAGAGAGTGGCCATGGGGTGGGCTGAGGTGGGCAGTCAGGGTAGGAGTAAGGTTTATGGGGAGTCTGGGGGTTAGTTGTTATGGTGGAGGCTTCTGGGGTAAGGACTAGGGACCAGAGTGGAGGGGCCGTGGAGTTGGATCAGGGTTGGGCTAACATTGGAATGTGGGCTGTGAGTGCGGAAATCTGAGGGCCAGGGTTTGGGATGGGGTGGGTTTATATCTGTGAAGTGGGGTTGGCTTGAGGACCATAGGTTTGGGATGGGGTTGGGGCCAGCACTGTACTAGGTGGTGAGGGACAGTTGTCAGGATTGGGCTCACATTGGAGCCTTGAAGAACAGTCCCTAATGGGCCCGTCTTCTTCCTTTGGCTGGCCTTTTTCAGCAGTGGCCTCAGTTGGGGACTCTAAGGGAAGCAAGGTTCCTCCACCTTGTGGCGCCTCGCAGTGGGCCCTGGGCACTAGGTCTAATGTCAAGTGGAACAAGCCTGTGATGGGCCTGGGCCAGGGGCTCCTTTCCAGGGAGAGTTCGTGACCTCCACCTCTCTGCCTTGGTCTCTTCTCTCACTCTGGACCTTATCTGGGCACTTTGGTTCCTGTGGGCTGTGGCCAGTGGTGGGCTCCTCTGTCAGGAAAGATAGGCCTCCCTCTCAGGTGTGGGTGGTGAAGCTGGGCCTGCACCTCACGTGCTATTAACCAGATGGGCTAGCTTCAGACTGGGCTATTTCATCTTGTCATGGCTCCCAGATTCCAAATGCCTGGCTGAGGGGTTAGAATCAGGGTTATATCTGTCCAGTCTGGCCTGGGGCTGGGTCACTCCTTCATGGGGGAATTTCCTTCTTTTCTCTATTATCCTTCAGGTTAGCTTTCCCAGGGGGGAAAGTTAGGCCTTGGACTCTGACAGTTCAGAATCAGCCCAGGCTGGGTTGCAATTGAGTGTACTGGTGGGCTGGGACCTCTCCCTGAGCCCAAACTGTCCAGGCTCCCTGGCTCAGCTCCCAGACCCTCTGCCAAACCTGAGGAGTTACCTCCCTGTTACCTCTGCTGTACCCACTTAAGTGGGATGGGAATGGGGTGGGGGGGATGGAGGCTTGTGATCCTTTGGAGTGGGACCATTGTGGGGGCAGGTGTGTCTCTGAGTGATTCAGGCTGGATGCTGAGGCTCTGAGTTGGTGGCTTTTTTCTCCCACTGGCCTGGCAGGTTCATGCCCCAGCTCTGAGTCACTAGGGTGTGGTCAAGTCCCCTGGCAGCATAGTAGATACACATGGCTACACACCTGGATTAGGGCACTGTGTCCTGGGTGCAGAGGGGCCTGGCTGGTGGTGTGGTACTCTTTGTTAGTAGTACTGAGTGTTCCCAAGATGTTCCTTGGTGACTAAGGCCCCTATTCCTGGGGCAGCATCTGTTGGGATCAGCCTTCTCCCTGAGAAGCAGACAGGCTCATGACTGGAGAGGAAGGAATTAGATGAGGTTTGGTACCTACAGTCGCAGAGACCCCGAATAGCATTCAGGTCTTCCTAGGCACCCTGAAGAGGGCAACCATGGGTTACCAAGTGCTGGTTTCTTTGGTGTCGATCCTGGGTGCTATGTATCTCTGTACAGGCCCCATGTTTCCATGCCACAGAAGAAGATTTGAGCTGTTACTGTTCACTCAAATGGCGAGTTCCCAGATGGAGCCTCTCCACTGTGGGGGGCCTGAGCAGATATGAGGACATCTGTGCTGCTGTCCTGCCCATACCTGACTGTCAGGACCCCTCAACATCCTCATTGAGAGTTAATCTGGACCTGGGGTCTGAAGCTGGTTTTCCCTGGAGAATGTTGGGGCCAACAAGCTGTACCCCCACAGCACAGTCTAGAAAAGGCTGTTCTGGCTCTGAGGAGCAAGCCCTGGCCATGGCTGCTGGGGCCCCAGGCTTTGAGTGTCAGGAAGTGAAGGAACTGGTCTAAGTTCACTTTCTTAATACATCTTGGGTAGGCGAGGTCACTTGGTTAAGGTGATAGTGTCCCCAAGTTTATTCTCTGGTCCCTGTTCTCTCTTTTGCCTCTCGGATCTGCTCTAGAATCTGGACAGGCACAGCCTGCCATTATTTTCTGGAGGTCCCTTCTGGAGAGTCTCCCTCCTTGGACAGGGACAAGGCACAAAATGTGGGTCCCTTGATCACCCACTTCTGCACAGGTAGGGTGTGCCTGGGTAGGTGGTAGGTGTCAGGGGGACCAGAAAGGCTGTAAATGGATGTGAAGAGAGGCAGAGCAGGTTAAGGGGCGGTAGGGATAAGCCTCATGTCACTCACAGGACTCTCGGTGGTCAGGGCAAGCTTGGGGCTGATTTTCTCTGACAGGGTCCCCAGCAGGAGGGAGGTAGGTGGGGCTTCTCTTCTAGCACTGTTCCCCACCCCCTCCACCCACACCCTCCAAGGTCTGTCAGAAGCAGTTCCAATGCAGGAGAAAGTACCTTATTAGGTAACATGTGTCTTCTGCCAGGTGCGGTGAGGTCAGGCTGCCTGCCAGGTCCAGCTCCTGTGCTGTCTCAGAGCTGACACTGGCCCTGAGCCCAGCTATCCCAACATCTAGCTGCCTGCATAGCCCCTGTTGTCTTGCATGTGGGAAGTAGGCAAGGTAGCCATGGCAGCCTGGTCACTGAGATAGGAGTGAGCAGCTAGGCTACCTTCATTTCTCTCACATAGGCTCAGGCCACAGTAGTCAGGCTGGTACTCCTTCCCTGCTGGTGCTCCCTCCCTGCTGGCACCCCCCCTGTAGATGCTCCCTCCCTGCTGGCACCCCCCTGTAGGTGCTCCCTCCCTACTGGCACCCCCGTAGGTGCTCCCTCCCTGCTGGTGCTCCCTTCATGCTGGCACCCCCCCTGTAGGTGCTCCCTCCCTGCTGGTGCTCCCTCCCTGCTGGTGCTCCCCCCGTAGGTGTTCCCTAGTCTCTCTCCTTGGTCACTGGAGTTGTAAGGCTATCAGTTAGGTTTTATCACAGCAAGAGAGCTCAGCAGAGACCAGGCCAAAACCACACCAGGCACAGCTTCCTGCCTCACCCCATTTCTGGCTCTCTCTCAGCTTGGGAGACTGGCCTCCCCAAATGCCCAGGCTACCACCCATTCTCCCAGTCCTTGGTGCACTGAGTTCTGCCTCATCCTGTGCCCTGTCCTGTGTACTAGCTGCACCATCTTAGGCTGGGCCCGAGGGATAAAAAGTGCCACTCCATAATATCAGGGACTTCTGGAGCAGGGCAGTCTTAACACAGGTCTATCGGAAAGGGCTTTAACAGCAATCTCACGCTCTTTTGACAGACAGGGAGGCCCTGATCTGTCTGTGGGAAAGTAAGGGTGGGTGTAATTTCCCAGGAGCTGGAGACAGCTGGAAACTCAGGGTCTGGGTCATGCTGCACCCCCAAAAGGTGCTTTGCCCAGCCCCCTTCTCTCTGGCCTCTTGACTTGTCTATTCTCAGTGCCTTGGTGGCTGAGGTTTTTCTGGCTTTTTATGAGGAAACAAACCGAGCACGTGAGAGTGTCCTTGAATGCACAGAGTCACCTTCTCCCTCTCAGTCTCTCTGGTGTGGGGCAGAAGGACTGAGCTCCTGTGCTCATAACTTCTCCCACAAGTTTTGGGGTTCAGGGACTCTGCCCCCAGGGTCTCATGGTTTAAAGTCCTGCCCCCTGCCTAGCCCTCACCTCTCCATTTCAAGCCCTGCCTTTAGGGTCACAATTTTCAACCTCCCTAATGCTGTGATCCTGGAATACAGGTCCTCATGTTGTGGTGACCCCCAACCATAAAATTATTTCATTGCTACTTCATAATTGTAATTTTGTTACTGTTATGAACTGTGATGTAAATATCTGTGTTTTCTGATGGTCTTAGGCAATCCCTGTGAAAGGGTTGTTCTATTATTGCAAAGGGATTGTGACCCACAGGTTGAGAATGACTGGGGAATGGCCTGGCTATTTTCAGGCTGCAGTATGCTGGAGGTCAGGCTGGCTTACAGGTGCCTCCCCCCTGCACCCCATCTGTCTAGTGTGGGGAATTCCCACGTCCCATTCTGAGCTCACTGAGCCACCCTTCCCCAGCCTGCTGGACCATGAGATTTTACCCTCATAGCGAAGCTCTTCAGGGAGTGTTGTCTGCTGCCCACACTCTGGTCTGAACTCAGCATTTTTATTGATACCAGGCATCCATCTGTATCTCCTGCTAGCCTGATTCCCTATGTCTCATGACAGTATCTAATACTAGCTGGTACTCAATACACATCTGTTAAAAGCTTGAGAGGTCCCCGCCACTGGGAGCTCAGGTCTTCATCATGGCCACTTTGGTGGGAGGCCTGATGTGTGAGCAAAGCTTTGGTGGCCTGGTATGAGCTCTACTCATTTTTCAGCCTCCAGCCTTCTTAACCTGTAGCCCTTCAAACATACACCAGCACTCATGACCAGTTGACTCTTTCTGAGTTTATACAATCCAAAGCAGACACTGTGGCTGCAACCCACTGGGACTTCTGGGTCACAGTCTTGTAAATGGGGCACCCAGCCACATGTGAGTGAGCTTGGCCTATCTTTTTCTCTTGGCCTATGGAGCCTTGGAGGTCTTGGACATGTAGAAGGAAGAGGAACTCATGGTGTATCCAAAACAGGTTACCAACCCCTCAAAGTCATTAATGAAGCTTTCTAGGGCCTGGGCAAAGTATACTTAGAAGGTTCTAGAAGCCAAGCGTGCCAAGGCATGAGAGTAGACTGTGTGGCTTCTCTTAGGGTCTGGATTCAGAAGAGAATTAAGAGCAGGTCATAGTCGGTGACAGCTTGTGAACAATGATCAGTTCATGCAGTTAGTGAGCATTTACTGTATACAGACAGTGGAAGGTAAGATCATATGTGAGCTGGAAAAGTCCAGGTTCATTCCAAGTCCTTGATAAGTATGTCTGACATGGTTCTTAGCAATGACACTGTGTCAATTACCTCTGGTTAGGGCCAGTGAAGCATTGGCAAGGACACATGCTGCCCTGAGTCACACAGCAGGGCACCATGCCTGGCACTGGCATCTGCTGCCCCCGAATCTATTGCCCAAAGGGTATCTCTTCGCCCATCAGTTGCCTCGCACACAGTGCACAGGGTTGGCAGAGGAGAGGCTTTGACCAGGGGATGACAGAGTGACCTAAGAAAATAATTAGTTTATATGTGTGAGTGTAGTATGTCTGTGCATCATATGTAACTGGTGCCCATGGAAGTCAAGAGAAGACATTGCATCCTCTGGAAATGGAGTCACCATATGGGTATTGGGAGCCAAGCATGGGTCTTCAGCAAGAGTAACATGTGCTTTTAACTACTGAGGCATTTTTTAAAGAACATTTATTTATTTATTTGCCTTGGTGTTTGCCTGGAACTGGAACTACAGACAGTTATGAGCTGCCATGTGGGTGCTGGGAATTGAATCCCGGATTTCTTTTTATTATTATTATTATTATTATTATTTTTTTTTTTAACAAAGAAGTCACACTTTCTATCCTTGTACATCCTTATTCAAGGTCCCTTCCCCCTCCCAACACATCAGTTCATTCTCTCTTCTCCACAACTCCCCATCCCCTCTCTGGGCAGGCGGCAGGCAGTCCCATGGTCCCATGGTTCCACTGTCCCAATATTGCTTAGTTCAGTCTCCACTCCTGCCAGATCCAGTTTTCTCCTCCCAACCTCAAGACTGAGTCAAGTGTTCCTCTAGGAGGAGTGTGAACGCCGGATTTCTGGAAGATCAGTCAGTGCTCTTAACCACTGAGCCATCTCTCCAGCCCCCTGAGGCATCTTCTTAACCCCCTCCTTTTTTAAAAAAATTAAAAGATATTTATTTTAACTATTATTATTATTAGTGTGCATATGTTCACATGTGGAGATCAGACAGAATTTTCAGGAGTTGGTTTTTTCTTTCCATCACGAGCTCTGGGACACCATCTTGCTGGCTTAGACTGCTCAATTTTCTGAAGCACAGTTGCCAGATGTCAGGGGCCAGAAAAGAAATCCACGCGGTACGAGGCCACTGCACAGAGAGGTGCCAGCGGTGTATACATGTGTATCCATGCACACATGCATAGGAGACTATGTAGATCTGTGTTTGTGAGTGGGAGGCAGGAAAGAGCCAGGGCTGAAGTCCTGGCCAATACATGTGTGAAAGTCCTGTGTCTGTTCACAGCAAGTCTGGCTCTTGCTTTTCGAGAAGTGTTGCAGGGTCTAGGGCACATGCCCGAGAAACTAGTGGGGAAGATCTGTCAGGGTTGTGGGTGGGTGGGGGAGCGGCCTGATCTGTGGGCTTGAAGGGAGTGAGGATCAGGGGTCAACACTGGCCACCTCCTTGGGAACCAGTGGGGACAGTGCAGATGTTGAGGCTGCTGTGATCTAGTGGGTCGAGGTCTGTGTAAGCCCTTAGCTTCATCCTTCTCCAGAACCCCTTCCCGGTAGGACCGTGGGAGGCTCCTTGGGGCTGGGGTACAGGTAGATAGATACCCCTTCCCCTCACCACCTAGGAGGGCTTCTCCCAGGCCTGCAGCAGCATGCAGCTGCCGACAGGGGGCGGTTCTATCTCAGCTTTGGGAGGCTCCTTCCTGAGCCCCGGGCGCAGCGCCCAGGAATGCTGCGCTCAGATGTGGCGGCGCCGCCCGCGTCGCGTCCTGTCCTGTCCTGTCCCGTCGTGTCCTGTCCCGTCTGGGCCGCCCTGAACATCCTCCCTGCCCAGGCACGCAGGTCGCGGGCGGACACCAGGTGTCTGCGGGAACGGAGGCTGAGAACCCCGCCCGGATGGGTTACTTGGGGCGTGGCACCTCAATCCTGCCAACCTTCACCGCCTGAGTTAGGGGCTTCTCTATGGGAAGGGATCTTGGCGATGCGCCACACCTGGTCCTTATTGCTTCAGAAGTTTCCCACACGTCCTGCCTTAGTTTCCCCGTGAAGAGGGTGATGATCCTGTGTTGTGCTAACCAGTAGAAAAAGCTTGTCTGTGCTTTCCTCCCCCATCAGACTGCCAGCCCACCCCAATGCTCAGCTCCTTACAAAGGTACTTTCTTAGTTTTAACCCTCCTTCCTTCCGAGGGTTCTCAGTCTGGGGGTGGAAAGTGGGAACTACAGGGAAACATCCTTGGGCTGTGCTGGCAAGCTGATCAAGACTCACCTATCTGGTGACCCTAAAGCTGGGAGCAGGCTGAGTGCTCAGCCCTTGTCCTGCAGCGTGGCTGTGGGGAGGCACATGCCTGGTCTTTGGAGGCAGAGAGGCTCAAACTAAATAGCAATTGCTGGCAACGAAGTGTGGCGGGGCAGGAGGGGAGTACAAAGCTTGTCTCCATTTGGCAGCTGGGTACACTGAGGCTGGAGTTCCTCCAGTTTAGCTGCAGAAGAGGGCTAGAATGATGACTACTGAACTACATCCCAGTCCAGTCTCACACTGGTAGGCAGGCGTAGGTATACTCAACCTTGTCCTTCCCAGATCCATGCCTGGCTGTAACAACGCTCTTCCTAACCCGCTGACCTGCCAGGCAGTTTCTGAAGGGACCGGGTCATTCCTCAGTCTGGCTCTGGGGAGAGGCTCCCTGTAGCCCAGCAGAGGAAGGTCTATGGGTTTAGGGTATATGGCTTTCTTCTCCCCCATTTACCCACCAGCTGGGCAGCTATGGAATAAAGCTACTCTGCCTGCTAAAGAGGTTGGTCAGAGGCCCTTTTGCGGGCCAGCAAGCTGTGGGCTTAGAAGAGCAGGGCCCTTTCTCTGCCTGGCCTTCTCTCTTAAGATGAGCATCCACAGGTTACATTCGTCATTCTGGGATGTCACCCCATGGAGGAGGCCTGTGCCTCAAAGTTAAGGTGAGGTGACCCTGACCATTTTTAGAAGGAGATGGAAGGGGATGGACCCAATTAGGGTGACACTAGTGACATTGTGGCCAGTTTACCTCAGAGGACAAACAAAAGGGTGTTAGGCATGACATGTCTGCTTGACATGTCATCAGTTCCTGTCTGTTAGAGTCGCCGACCAGTCATTTGGAGCCTTGCAGGTTGGGAACATTTTGACTGAAGTATAAGCACTCAGGGGTGGCCTTGGAATTTTGTGGGCCTCCTTGTGGCTGGCCTGATGGCCTTGAGACTTTGTTAGTACATGTTCCATGGCTCTTTCCTCTTGACACAGGACAGAGAATTCCTTTCCCTGGGGTGGTCCAGAAGGGGGAAGTTTTGTCGGGATTTTAAAGTCCTAGAGAGACAGAGAGAGACCTTCCAACAGGGTGTGAGGAGGACATGAGGCTGAACCCCAGAGGCTGACTGCTTTGCTAGTGATTTAGTCTTAGCAGATGCATCTTGTGCAGATGTGGAATGGGGGAGATGGGCCAGAGAGCCTTCAGAACCCTACACTCCCCAAATTCCAGGGGAAGCCCCCCAAAGTACCAAAGTAAAGCCTTTGTATCCTAGAGGTTAAATGGATTCCAAGCTGTTCAGTTTGCACCCAGTGTCTGACCAAGAGGAAATTGAAGGCTGCAGGAATGCAGAAATCCAGCCAGGCCTTGTCCCAACAGGCAGTGAGGGTTAGGTTCTGTGAGCTCTAGGCTCAGCTGTAGCTAGGCAACCTCAGTAAACAGTGTAAACACACAAATGCTGTCCGAGTGTGTGCGTGCTCCTGGTCATGTGTGTGCCTGTGCCGGGGCCACAGTTTCAAATCATGATGGGGACCTCTCATGTTCCTTTCTAATCTCTGTCACACATAGGCCTGAGATGTGTCAGGTTCTGTCAGCTGACATCACAGGACACTTGCACTGTGGCTAGCCTCCCACACACATCTCCATCAGTCCTTACAGCCCTAGATCCAGGAACCTTCAGTACCCACCCTCACAGGTGGGGAAACTGAGGCCCTGAAAGTTACACAACCTTAGAGCACAGGGCAAGTGCAGAGTGAGGCCAAGTCAGGCTTTAAACTGGGACCTGTCTCACAGTGGAGTCATTTCACCCAAGCACTTTTGGGGTGTGTGCCTGTGAGCATCGACTGAGCCATGTGTGCACTCGTGTTGAGATGGGTGCCTTATTCGTGGTTTGTGTCTATAGGGTGCTTCCATAAGATGTGTACACTTACATGATCCATAGAGTCCATATGTGGTGTCTGCATATGCGTGTGCATCCATGTGTAAGAACACATGTGTGCAATGCATACTTGCATTCATTAGTGCAAGTGTGTGCCATGTATCTGTGTTTTATGGTTTTCTCAAAGTGTTGACATCTCTGTTAGTCCATGTAACCTCTCTTCCTTCTTGGCTTTGTACAGAGGTGGAATTAATATGTTAATATGTTTTCCATCGGGACTAACCAGGCTGCTGCCACATGAGATATGTGATGACCTGGTGGGGAGCACAGGAAACATTGAGACTGAGAAGCCTGGTGGGAATGAACAGGTGTGAGGGATAAAGCAATAATAAGAGTGGGGTTTCTCAACTTCTAGCCAGGGGCAGAGATCCACTGTGGACTCCATCAGGGAGCCCTGAACCTGCCTGCCCTACCTCTAGAACCAGAAAAAAAAAATCCTCCAGTAACCCTACAGGTGGACCCAGGGTCAGGATACCTGTGAGCTCTTCCTGGAAATTCTCCTGTTTCCAGGAAGGAATGAAGGGGAGGAGGGTACCCCAAATGGTGCTATGCCTCCACTGTGGCTCACAGAAGTAGGGGAGGAGACCTAGGCAGCAAGTATGGGCTCTGCTTAATGTGACAGTGCAGATGGGACAATGGTCAGCAGGGGGCGCTCGGAGCCCACAGATTGTGGATACAGCCGTGCAGGCTGGCAATAGAGGGTAGGATTCAAGTGCTGGGTCATGCCTGTTCTCTCTCTCTCTCTCTCTCTCTCTCTCTCTCTCTCTCTCTCTCTCTCTCTCTCTCTCTTGTGTTTGTGATGGAGGAACATGCATTTTTCTATTAGCCTAGGGACAGCCCTTCCTGTTCTGAGAGGGCTGTGAGTTGGTGACTTGGGGCCCTGGGTAAGCTCTATGGAGACCAGTGGCTGACTTGCCAGTCCCTCTGATGAGGCAGAGTGAGCTGAACGTCTGGGAGAATGAGAAGGGTGTAGTGAATGGCAAGGCAAGGACCAGAGAGAAAGACTTGAGGTCTGAACCTGCTTCTGCCTCAGGGTGACCCTCAGCAAAGCACTCTGGAAACAGAGTGACCTTCTAGAGCCCAGCACACAATGTCACCACTGCTGGGGTGTCAGTACATCTCTTCAGTAGATATTTAAAGATGCCTGATAAGTACAAGGCCAGCAAAAGGCCCTGGGAGGGGAAAACAGAATGCCTTGCAAGTCCCTAGTCACATGAGATGTCATCTGACTCAGAGATCCAGGTGGGTCCTGAAGATTCCTGTGGAACTACTGATCTCTCACTACAGAGATTGGATCCCGACTCCCGCCCACTTTGAGCCCCTAAATCCTCAAGCCCTGTCTCATCTAGTCAGAGTTGAAGCCCAGCCTCTGGCCACAAGGCTGACCCTGCCTGGCCTCCAACCCTCGGCCACCTCACCCCATCTCAGACTCCTCTCACCCTGCTGAATCCACATCAGGGTTTTCGCTCTTGTGGCTCCCTCTGTCTGGCTGACTCTTCTAGGTTTTCTTTCTTTTCTTTTCTTTTTTAAAAAGATTTATTTATTTATTTATTTATTATGTATACAGTATACAGAAGAGAGTACCAGATGCCATCATAGATGGTTGTGAGCCACCATGGGGTTGCTGGGAATTGAACTCAGGACCTCTGGAAAAATAGTCAGAACTCTTAACCTCTGAGCCATCTCTCCAGCCCTTCTTCTAGGTTTTCATGTGGCTTCTTTTCCTGCTCTCGTTTCCATTAGCATGTCCCCTTCTCAGGGAGGCTTTCTCTGGCCTCCCTATAGACTGACTCTCTCCCAACATTCCTCCATTTTTCTTGCCTTCCTTGCTTTGCCAAGTACATTTTTTTAAACTTTATTTATTTATTTATTTGCCTGGAACTGGAACTACAGACAGTTGTTAGCTGCCATGTGGGTGCTGGGAATCGAACCCGGGTCCTCTGGAAGAGCAGACGGTGCTCTTAACCGCTGAACCATTTCTCCAGACCCGCCAAGTACATTTTACCCTAACACTTCCTTCTCTGCCTCTCCCCCCTGTGTAGGTAGGGATTTGGGTCGATCTCTTTACTCTCACACCCCAGGGCTCAGAGTACACTTGGCATGTAGGAGGCAGTAAATGCTTGTGAGGATTGAGTGTGGCCCTTGGATGGTACCACTCTCTTTACCCATGGGCTCCTGAGGGGTGTGTGTGTGTGTTTGTGTGTGTGTATGCGTGCATGTACAGATGTGTGCACATGCAGTCTGGGAGTTGGAGACATCAGTATCCCGCATCTGTTTGCTTTCCTTGGGACAGAAGTTGAGTGGCTATTGTGACAGCCACCAGACTCACATCTTATCAGACATACTAAAAACTTAAAGAATGGAAGGAAGCCAGCAGAGGAAGAGGCGATCTTTTATTTCTGAGCAGAAACTCTGTAGGCATCACACACATTGTACCTAGGACAGCTGTTAAGTCAATTGCCGCCTTTGCGGGCCATACAGAGTTGGGCTCCTTGTCAGAATGTTGTCTTTGATATTCAACTGTTCCCAAATTGAAAAAAGAGATTGTACTCTGTCTGGTCTCCTGCCCTCAAGTTCAAGAACTGGCACCATGGGCTGTCCCTGAGCCTAGGTTTCATTGAGCCCTGCCTCCTTCAGTTCTAGGGTGGACCTTCTTTCCTGTGCTTCCTAGACCCCAGAAAGTGACAGGTGGCCCTTTCTGCTCCTAATACACTCTCCATCAGTTACTACATCTCATCTCTTTATTGGAAATCTCCAGTGTGGTTTCTCTTAAAAATTATTTTTATTAGTGTCTATTAATTATACACAACAATGGGTTTAATTACATTTTCACGTGTATTGATTTGGATTATATTCATTGCCCTTTACCTTCTCTTGTGCACCACCCACCACTGACCCCTCTTTTCTTCCCAAGTAGCTCCCCCTTTCTATTTCAAGCTTTTTTTTGGGGGTGACCTGATGGCAGTTTGATGGGAATGGGGAGGCAGCAGTGCAGGGAGAGAGATTTCTCAGTCCTGAGCTCCCAGAACTGAGGTTTGAAATTGGAGCCACATATATGTAGGTCTGAGGCTGGCATTTGGTCCTTCCAAACCCATCCCTAGCTGCCTTCCCCACCCCTTTCCTGGAGCCTGCTGGGATGTGTTGGTCTCACCACAGCCAGCAGAGGGCAGTGGCGGCTGCGGCACTGGTTGTCTGGGCGGGTTCAATTTTTTCTTACTGGAAAGCAGCCTGGGGCATCAGCTCGGGAGGAAAGAGGAAGGGTTTGGACACTTCTCTAATCCTCAGTTTCTTCCAAACACATCTCCAAGGACGATCAGATAGGGCTGAATCACTCCTAAGGTCAGGCTACTGGAGCCAGATAGGGCATCTGTCTCATCCATGCTGGGGATTTAGGGAAAGCTCACAAGCTGTGGGCGGTTGGCAGCATTATTAAGCAAGTGTTGTGTCTCAGGCACCACACTAGATTCTTCTCTCATGCATCAACTTAAAAATTTAATTTTATGTATCTTGCCTGCATGTGTGTCTGTGTATCATGAAGGCCAGAAGGGTATATCATATTCCCCTAGAACTGGAAATAAAGATAGTTGTGAGCCATGTGGGTTTCTGGGAATCCAATCTAGGTCCTCTGGAAGAGCAGCAAAGTGCTCTTCATCACTGTCTCTCCAGCCCCATGTCTCAATTCTTAAAAGCTTCACAACAAATCAATTATGCAAGTGTCGTTCCGCTCTCAGGGAATGCTCCAGACTCTCCATCCAGCACCAGGACATGCTCTGCAGAGCCTCACCTCACTTATGTAGTGGGAAATCAGGAACTATACATGTGAACGATCGCATCAGAGGACTGGAGACAAGCGGAGTGTGGTTAACTGGAAAGGATTCCGGAAGTAGACCTCCGAGGGAGAGGACCAGGACAGGAAGCCAGCATTCTCTTGCAAGAGTTCCCGACCGGGTGCGCAGTTCGGGCCAGCGGCTCGGGAGTTCGGACGTGCGGCGTGGGGATGAGGAGGTTTCCTTAGAAACGCTCCGGCGCACTGCAACCTTATCCCTTCATTTTCTCTTAAAACCTTCTCTGTTTTGTAAGTGATTTTCACAAAATAAACCCCATTTAAAACATATCTCAGTGTGGGTTTTTACCGCGATACACTTACTATGGGTACAGTCTCCTCTGGAAGGGTGTGCTGCCCAGGGAAGTCCAGTAACTGTCTTCCTGGGGCTATGTTAAAGACACTGTACTTGAAGCATTGACTATTTCAAGCTTAAGAAGATTAAATATTGATAAGTGATATTTGAGAAGGGGTTTTATGAAGAACCCTTTCCTGCCCAGACTCTATCAAAACTCCTGTGTTCTTGGACCAGGATAATAACTCCTATAGCCATGGATGCTGCCATGGTCTCAATAAGCAGCTTGCCCACCACCCTCCCATGAATATCTGAGAGATTCATAAAGCCTCCAGGATGTCCCCTGTCAATCTGCAATGTCAGTGTGGTTCCTAGAATAGCCAAAGGCCCCAGCTAAGAACGCGGAAGACAGAAAGATTTTAGCTCCTCCAGCATCCCTGGCTGCTGCCACCTGTTGCCAGGGACTCGATCTGCAGTGTCATCAAAACTATGATGAGGTTCCACAAAGAAACCATGATGGAGAGGACTTGGCGCACAGTGGCCATGGCATGGATTCAGGATGAAGCCCCTGAAGACAAGGATCCCATTACCCTCTTGCTCTCTCTCCTCCTCACTAAACACACCCCACGATGATGGCTCTCTCTGCATCACCCAGCGGCTTTGGTTCCTTGCTGTCTGTCCACCTGTCTGTTCATTCTTCCAGAATTTGGCATGTGCCAGTAGCATGCTGGGCTCCCCAGCGGATACCAGGATGTAGGACTGAGTGACACGCAGCCTGCGTTCTTGGCCTATATCCTGGTGGATGTTTCAGGAATCACCACATATGACAGCATCTCAGTGTTCTTTGTTCTTAATTAATTTCCAAAAACCTTGCCTAGAGATGGGCAGTCTGGGTGAGCAAGTTCACTGCTTTGTAACCCTCTTTCCTACCTCTAATACCCCTCCTTGGACTCAGCCTCCCCTCTGTGATGGAATCCCTGATGGACTCCCTAGCTGCATTGCAGGCGCCCATGTGATGGGAATGTCGGTTAGACATCTTTGTGGGGCTCTCCTTCACTGAGTCCCCAAGTGTAAGGACTATGCTTCTTCTAATGCAGTTTCCTTAGATCTGAACTGGCCAGGAGAAGTGGCCTGAGAGAAAGCTGTCCCACAGGGCCTGCCTGGGCTCTGGATGAGGCCTCAGAGGTGGACACTTCCTTTAGATTTATGAGGGACACTGATTCCCACGCCTTTTCGTTCCAATCTTTCAGATGACCTGAGGACTCAGCTTGTGGGAACCTGTTCAACTCTACCCACCTTTTATGTCTTGGTTTACCTTTTCAGCTGCTGGAATTGGACATATTTCTCAGTTTTGATGGCATTTTGTCTGCAGGTACAAAAAAGGATGGTTCTAGGTAACCAAAATACTTCCTTTTCTCTGTTGGGTGTCTTGTGAAGCTATGCCTTCCCCACCCCCCAGACATCAGCCAATGGAGAAGAATGGGGCAAACCCAGGTGGGGGCTTAGTTTTGTCTTAGCCAAGGAAGGCTAGCGCAGTCGGCCAGCCTCTTGCTAAGTCTCGGGAGCCCGAAGTAGGCAGATAGAAGGGGAACAAAGGCTCACCCGAGGGGTGGGGCATGCTGTGTCTTTCAGAGGACGGTTAGCTGGGAAGGGGTAGGAAAGCTTGTTTGCTTGCACAGGGAAATCATGTCTTTCCACTCTGCACTGACCATAGCCTTTTATGTGGAGGCAATGCCTAAGGTCTGGGGACTCACGGGACTCACCTGACACCCTTAAATTTGTGAAACTCTGGACTTGGAGATGGTGGCTGGGGAGGGGTGCTGTTCATTTCTTTTTCACTAATTCTATATTTATTGGAGATCTCTAGCTATGTAATTTCTTTCTCTTTTTTTGGTGAAAGGCACTTTCCTTTTTTCCTTCCTTCCTTCCCCCCACCCCCCTTTCTTTCTTTCTAAGACTGGCTGGAGAGACGGTTCATTAAAGGTTAGGCTTACAACCAAACTATATAAATATTTCTTTGGGGAAAAATAAAATTAGTGTCTGGTCCCAAACTGGGATGGCACCAACAGCCCAAGGGATGATTCACTCAAGATCATTTTGATGAGTAAAATGAATTTATTAGGGTTACTTCTGGATCAGTAGGTGACTATGGACATCTCCTGAAGCCACCACTCCCATGACACCTCTGCCTACCAAGCTCCTATTTTATGCAACTCTAAGACCACAGACCTGGCTTTGAACAACACTTCCTACCATTAAGTCTATAGAGATAACTGCAGACTCAGACTGCATAAAGAACAGGCAGATGCAGATTTTGGGGAAGTCAGGTATCCATCTATGCCCCGATCAAGGTTTCTGCTTGTTTTGGTCCCAGTGTCCAATTGTGAGATGGATGGCTGTGGTGATGTGCTGCCAGAGTTATGCTGGCTAGGATCTGAAGGCCCTGGAGACAGACTGTGATACAATGTCTGCCCTAAAGAAGCTTAGAGCGGTTTATGGGCAGAGAGTACAAGGTAGCCATCTCAGGCCTGCTTAGTTGAGGTCTGAGGAGTGGAGGCTACGGAGAGAAAGGCCGGGGGAGATTAACAGGTTGCTGTGAGAGCATGGAGCAAGGCCAGGCACGAGCTAAGTTTGTATTTTTAAAAAAGAAATGCTTGTAAAGTGAATGACTCAGGTGCACGTCATAGATTCCTAAAGAACGCATTTGTCATAGACAAATGTTTTAGCTCTAGGATGATAAAGATGCTACAAATTCCAGGAAGCAGTCAAAATGGCATTTATTAGGAAGCAAATGACCATCAAAGAGACTTATATTGAAAACTAGAACAGTCAGTCCGCATAGGTGGGAGGTGATAAAAATAACCCAGAGAAAGTAGAAGGAGAATAAATACGTCACCAGACCTTGGAGCATGAAATTCCTATTCAGTTTGGAAATTCAAATGGGTATTCAGAAGTGGATACAATAGGAAGAAACCCACCTCAGCTCTAGGGTTCTCTCTGGAGGGGACTTGGGGCTTCTCTATTTGTCGTTTGTGTCCTAAGAACAGATCCTGTTGGTCAAGGTCCCAAGGGGGAGGGGCAGAGCTGAGTCCTTGCGTCTGGCTGTGCTGTGCCCCTCATAAGCCCGGATGAGGTCTCCCTGCCTGGCTTTGAACCTCAGGCTTAGTCATCTGCTAAAACACTCTGCTCTATCAACAATAGTGACATCACTAATGACCTTTCCCATTGGCTGAGCTGTCACAGGGTAGAGTGTGGCAGCCACAGATGATGTAGCATTCCTAAAAGGAGTGACCGCAACTGTCGTCAGATTCCCAGATACCTGTGAGCCACATGATCCCTGTCACTGACAGGGAAACAGACTCAAGTTTGTCCAAGGTCTTGTGGGCCAGGGAGTGGGTGGGTTACAGTACGTTCTTGTCCCTTTCACAACCCCCAAAGGAGTCACTTTTATACTTTGCAGAGAAGTCTACATTAATTATTTAAGTTGTCACCTTACCGGAGACTCTGACTGTGGGCTCTTGCCAGGACAGAGAGGACAAGAGGTTTCTTAGCACAGGACTTGAAAAAGGCCATTTATTTATAGAGTTTTTTTTTTTTTAACTTTTATTTATTTATTTGCCTTGGTGTTTGCCTGGAACTGGAACTACAGACAGTCGTTAGCTGACCTGTGGGTGCTGGGAATCGAACCCGGGTCCTCTGGAAGAGCAGATGGTGCTCTTAACCGCTGAGCCATCTCTCCAGCCCCGGCCATTTATTTATTTATTTATTTGGTATGTGCATGCATGAATGCATAGCATTTGTGTAGAGGTCAGAGGACGATTTGCAGAAGTCGGTTTCTTTCTTCTACTGTGTAGGTCCTGGGGATGGATTCAGGTCATGAGGATTGTCTGTTTGCATTTGTGTAGAGGTCAGAGGACGATTTGCAGAAGTCGGTTTCTTTCTTCTACTGTGTAGGTCCTGGGGATGGATTCAGGTCATGAGGATTGTCTGTTTGCCCGCTGAGCCATTTTACTGGTCTTTGGGGATGATCCTCAATCCTTATTTGTTGTTCTGGAATTTGATTTCGCAGGATTAGGTCTGCTCCATCCAAATGTTCTCTGGGTAGGGCCACCCTGTGTTCAGGAAGAATTACTGGAGAAGGAACCTTGTCACCAGCTGGGGAATGCCTTCTGTGGCAGCACATATGTCCTGGACAAGCAGGCACTACATCAGGACAAATCTCCTGGTGGCAAGAAAGGGTGGGGACCATTTGAGTCTGCGCCCCCCGTGGTTTGAAGTTGCAGTTCGGTACCTGGATGGAACGCTTATATAGCTAGAGAGTTTGTGACACCCTAAGGTTGGCTTGGGATGACTATGGGACCAGACCACACCAAGATAGCAGATGAAATTAAGTATTCAAGCAAGGCATAGTGACATCTATCTGTTGTGATGGCTCTTTGGAGGACCAAGGCAGACGAGTCAAGAGTTCAAGGGCATTTTTGACTAAATGAATTTGAGGCCAGCCTGGGCTACATAAGATCCCATCTCTTAATACACACAAAACAAAGCAACCAAGCAACCAGGAAACAAAAATCAATGCCCAACAAATTTATCCATAGATGAATTGTAATACTTTATTCACCCCTTGCCCCGAGTCAGCCAGTCTGGTAGGTGGCTGGAGTGAGTTCCCTAAAATCCTGACACTATGCAGAGCATTGAACAAGCAGAAACAGGAAGGGAGGAATAAGTTAAAAGCCACATAAGTTATGAAAAAATAATATATATACTTTCTATATTTCATATCCCCACTGAAGGTTTGCTCCCTTGAAAACTGATAAATAGCTTGAGAGAAAGCAGTAGTGACCATCTATCCCCTTTGGGTGCCTTGGCCTGGGAGAGCAGGTAGCCCATCAGCACCCCCTGCAGGCTTGGAGGACTAAGGGCTTTGATGAACAGGTTGTCTTCGATAGTAAGAGGAAGGGATGGTAGACAGCAAGGAGAGGAGGTGAGGCAGGGGCCAGGACACGAGTGAGAGAAGAAGAAAAGGAGGAGAGCCAAGAGCCCCAGAGCTGAGAGCCAAGGGTAGGACATGGGAATCACCGGCCATGTTCAGATATCATTAGTGGGTACAGAATGGCTCTCTTGGGTCAAGTCCTCTGAAGGCCCTTATTGGGGCTTCCTGAACCAACTCAGGGCTAAGAACCTTCTAGATCTCCCCAGGTTTAGCCTTCCTCATGGCCAAGCAGAGGTAGGGGAGTGAGCTTGGAATAAAGGAGGGGTGGTGGGATGGTGAGGTGGTGGGTGAGGAACTAGGAAGAGCTGGCCCACTGGATGGAATGTTTTAGATCATTCATTGGTCCTGAGGATAGAACAGAGGTCTTAGGAAGTGAGATTTGGGGGAAGGGGGCATTTCCGGCAGGGTGAACTCAGAGGCTCTAGGGCCTGCTGAGCCAAAGGCAAGCATTTAAGTGGGAGAGGACTGGAGGAGGCAGAGCCCAGATTGCGGCATGTGGTACAACCCAGAACGTCGGGGAGGTGAAGGCAAGGCTGCCATCTCTGGTTTCCGCTCTTAGGGTGCTGGCCATAGCCAGAGTAGCTTTGGAACTTAGTTATGGCTGATATCTTAGTCCCTAGAAGAGAATGGGTACAGGTATCTGGGCTTCTTCTTCCCTTGTCCCTCAGTACTGTCAGGTGTCCGGGGAGCCTAAAGTCAGGAACATCAGAGGTGCTCAGCCCCTACTCTCCAGGAATTCCTTGTATGGAACAAAGTCCAGTGTGTCCTTCAAACCAGGCTGTGACCTGGCTAGGGAGTGAGGATGGCGGCCTCAGCTCTGAGGCAGTGTCCAGGCAAGGCTGAGGCAGAAGGTCAGGGCAAGTGATGGGCAAAAGTCAAGCACCTTGTCAGAGCTATGTAGGAAAAGGCATTTCAGAGGATCAAGGAGGTGACTGACCCCAGGTTCCCCTTTACCAGACAGGACAACCTGTGACCAGGAGGTTGGAAGTGGTGAGTGAGACCTGATGTAGAACTGAGCTGGTGATGCTCTCTTGCCTTCACTGAGCATCCAGAGAAACGAAACCTCAGATGGAACCCACCTCTCTCAGTTCAGCATCTCCCCTCCCAACCTGGAGGCCCCAGTCTACTTTCTAGAGTTTAGGTCCCTTTGGCCACAATGGAAGTGACTTGAGGCTCCTGGGCTTGCTGTCTTACTCTGAGGCCTCTGACTCTTGGGAGTGGTACTTCTCGGACATCTCAGTGATTTTGATCACAGGACCTCTGCGGTTCTTCTTTTTTCGAGAGGGGGTCTTGGAGAGGCCAGACTTGGAGGCAGCTACAGGAACACAAAAGGTGGGGGAGGCAAAGCGCTGGAGGATTGAAAGCCACATACATGATGCCCTTGGGGCCATGGCCCCTTCAACCCATGTGTCCCTGTCTTGGGGCCCTGGGGACTTACTGGTCCTGCATCGGGATTGCACAGCACTGAGCATGGTGGCAGAAGGCAGATCCATCCTGAGGGAGGGAGAGAGACATGGTAGAGAGTGAGGGGAACCTGGGATCTTAAGCCCTGTGAAGACTGGGCACTGAGGTCTGCCAAGTGCTGGGTGATTCCTGGCTGTCATGTCTTGGGACCCTGGCTAGCCAGCTCTCCTTGTTTCCAGAGTCCTGTCTTGCTTCTGGAGTTCGCAGGGCTTAGGGAGCTGAGGACCCATGTTGTCCTGCTTTTGGCTCTCTAGGGTGAGAGGAGCCATGAGGCTTGGTGTGTGAGACCCAAACCTGCATTTTGGATAAGCCAGGCTGCCAGGACTCTCCCCACCCAGGGTCGGTCACCCTTCTTTGCTGTGCATACTGAGTGAACATGACTGAACACTTAAAAACAAACGAACGAACGATGATAGGATATCCACCTGGAACCTTAAAAAATGTGTGTATCTGTGTGTATGCACATGTGTGTGGTGTGTGTGTATGTGTGTGTCTGTGTGTCTGTGTATATGTGTGTGTGTCTGTGTGTATGTACATGTGTGTGTATGTGTGTATGTATGGTGTGTATGTGTGTATGTATGTGTGTGTGTATGTGTGTATGGTTTGTGTGTGGTGTGTGTATGTGTGCGTGGTATGTGTGTATGTGTGTGTATGTGTATGTATGTGTGTATGGTTTGTGTGTGGTGTGTGTATGTAAGTGTGTCTATGTGTGTGTGGTGTGTATGTGTGTGTGTGAGTGTGTATGTGTGTATGTGGTGTGTGTATATGTGTATGGTGTGTGTATATGTGTATGGTGTGTGTATATGTGTATGGTGTGTGTGTGGAGTGTATGTGTATGTGTGTGTATAGTGTGTG
This sequence comes from Sigmodon hispidus, assembly GCA_004025045.1. Taxonomy (NCBI): domain Eukaryota; kingdom Metazoa; phylum Chordata; class Mammalia; order Rodentia; family Cricetidae; genus Sigmodon; species Sigmodon hispidus. Next base: position 53,782 of record PVIH01003388.1, read on the forward strand.
TATGTGTGTATGTGGTGTGTATGGTGTATGTATGTGTGTATGTGTGTATATGTGTGTGTATGGATGTATGTGTGTGTGTAACGTGTGTAGAAGTTAAGGACAACCTGGAGGACTTGGTTTTCTCCTCCTACTGTCTGGTTTCCAGGCATGGAGCTCAGATTGCGAGGCCCTGAGCCATCCCGCTGACTCACACGGCTTCCCCACCACAGGTAGCCAGCCATGCTTATCATTAGCCGGCTTTGCAGCTGGGCAAGCCGGCCACGCAAAACTAGGTTCCATTTTCAGTCAGTGACTGGCTCAGGCTGGACAGTAGCCTGTCAGGAGGCCAGCCCCACCCTCAGTCCACTCCTCACCGGCTTTCTTCGCCTTCCACCAGCTTGTGGTAGGTGGCGATCTCGATATCCAGAGCCAGCTTGGTGTTCATGAGATCCTGGTACTCCCGCAGCTGCCGGGCCATATCCTGTTTGGCCTTCTGCAGGGCGCCCTCCAGCTGGGCCAGCTTATCCTTGGCATCCTGGAAGGCCAGCTCGCCTTGCTCCTCAGCCACCTTGATGTTCTCCTCCAGTTTCAGGCACTGTAGTCAGGAAAGCAAAGGAAGCAGTGTTTGGGAGAGGCCATGGGCGAAGCGGAGGTTGCTTGTATGTAACTAAGCAACACCATTTCTCAGTGTGGTAATGGGTTGCAATGTACTAAGTGTGAGCTCACTTAGACAAGGGAAGTCCTGCAAGCCACCAAAGGAGTCCCCATTGGAAGCTGAGACTCAGGCCTCATTCCTCCCCGTTTGTATGATTGACTAGGCTTGGGCAGGGGTGATGGCCTGGTTATGCATGGTGGGGCTTTCTGATGTCCCAGTAGCTCTGGACTCTTTACAGAGGGTGTTTCTGTGCAGAACTGACAATTCTCACAGCCACCATAGCAGGCCATGTTCTTCTCAATCTGGCAGGTTATAAAACTGAGGCCAGAACGGACCTGCTTGGCCAGGTCTTGTGTGTATTCAGGCTTAGGGCCACTTGGCCAGGTCTTGTGTGTATTCAGTGTCAATGTGAATATCTCTCAGCCCCTAAGTCCCCACGGGCCCTTCAGACGCTTTCTCACATGGCTCTTGATGGAGACGATCTGAGACCGAAGTTTCTGGATGCGCACGTTGAGGTCTGCGATCTCACAGCGGCTGCTTTGGAGGCTGCTCCCGAACTCTGCTGAGCGGGCAGCTCTCTCCTCCAGCTGCAGGGGTGTGGAAGAGGATGGTAAAGTGTGGTCTTCTCCTCGGCATCCCTCCCAGCCTCATCTCTACGATCCGTTCCTACCTCCCTCTCCAGCTCCACATGTGCCCACACCTGGCTGGTATGATGGTAACACTGTGACTCCCCTCCCCAGGAAAGCACACCCCCTCCCAGCTGCCTCTGGAACCCCAGAGAAGCTGGCTCTCACATTTTCCAATGCTGCCATCCTTCCTGAATGTGCTGCTCTCTTCTCAGAGAAGCTCAGGGCCCAGAGCCACAAGGCCTTAGTAGTTTCTTTCTAGTTCTTTCTACCCTGCCCTCCGTGGTCAGCCCCTAACCTGGCTCCGGGAATACGCTTCTGCCTCCTCCAGGCTTCGGGCAGCGATGGCATCATACTGGGCCTTCACCTCCTCCACGATGCCACTCAGGTCAATGTGGCAGCGGCTGTCCAGGCCCACGGTCACCGACACATCCTTCACTTGGGCTGTTAGATCTTTCAGCTCCTAGTTATTACAGAAGTGGGAGGTTCAGGGCTGGGGGGTGGGGGGGGAACCACTCAAAGTCTCTCAGCTTCCCACAGTCCCTTTGTCTCTGGGAAGGTGGAGATTTATGCTCCGTGATGCTGGCTTCCCAGCCAGGAAGTTAGGTGGGGTTTACTGCCTTCTCTGACAGGGGCGGCTCTGGCTTTCATACTCAGAATGAGACCCTTCCTCCTGGCTGGTGTTGAGGTGGATTGGGGGACAGGCCCCAACGCTGTACATTGCTCTCTGCCTCCCCATTGGATAGAGAGCCCCAAGGGCCTGGCAGTGTCACCTTGAGCCGTGCCCCGCCCCACATCTGTTAATGGAACATCTACATTTCCTAAATAGATGTTGGACTAGAGAGGATGGAGAATTGTTCTAGCCAGGGTGAGGCTAGGGGCTGGCGAATCCTTGGAAAAATGGGTTCGAAATGCTTCGGACCCAGATGTAACATTGTCGTCAGTCATTTATCCCCAGAACCCACCGGAAGTAATAAAGCCCTCTCCCACACTCCAGGCCTGACAGTGCAGTATGATATGCTTGCAAAGTCCCCATAGTTGGGCTGGAGAGATGGCTCAGAGGTTAAGAGCACTGACTGTTCTTCCTGAGGTCCTGAGTTCAATTCCCAGCAACCACATAGTGGCTCGCAACCATCTATAATGACATCTGGTACCCTCTTCTGTATACTGTATACTGTATACATAATAAGTAAATCTTAAAAAAAAAAAAAACCCTCGCAAAGTCCCCATAGTTTATGCTTCCCTGGTCTTGGGGGCGGGGTGGAGGCAGCGGCAGGGGAGTGGAGTTCTGCTTGAACTCCTGTGTTACCCTTGATCACTGAGGAACGGAGCTGTCTGGCTGTCTTCCGAGCAGGAGGCCAACGCTCTACAGCCCTAGCTGACTTTCCCGTGGGAAGGCTTAGGGCTAAAGAGAGAGAGAGGTGGGAACAGGGGTCTCTCTGGGGTTGCCACAAGCTTGGGCTGCTTCCTCTGGAGGCGCTAAACAACAACCTAGGCTTTGTGGAGTCTCAGGATGGGAGGAGGGGCAGACTGTGAGTGTGACAACAGAGAGTGGCTGCCAACACTCCTTACAGAGAGGTGAGTCAGCCGGCCACAGAGGGGCAGGCAGAGAGCCAGGCAGAGGTGGCTGTGGCTCACTCTGTGGGTGTAGGGCCTGGACCACTGCATCTTCTGGCATTCACAGACCCCTGTTTTTTGTTTCTGGCTGCTGACAGTCTCATTTCCTTTTAAAACTCTGGAGTCGGGATCCAAACAGGATTGAGTGGGTAGATAGAAAATGGTGTGTATCACTAGAAGTCTCCAGTTGTCTGCTCCATTTTTGTTTCTCTTATAATTTTTCTTATTGAAAATGCAGAGTCGGGGCTGGAGAGATGGCTCAGAGGTTAAGAGCACCATCTGCTCTTCCAGAGGACCCGGGTTCGATTCCCAGCACCCACATGGCAGCTGACAACTGTCTGTAGTTCCAGTTCCAGGCAAACACCAAGGCAAATAAATAAGTAAATAAATAAAGTTTAAAAAATAAAAAAGAAAATGCAGAGTCCCTGAGGGTCTGAATTTTATGCTGTGCTGTTGTGTAACACACCCTTCAGTTTGTCCCTGGCTTCCTTTGAGCTGGCACTTGGATCTAGGGAGCCTGCTTAGAACTTGGTTCAGCTGGTTCATTCATGGCCACTGACCTTGACCTTGGTATATTGCTTTTGGGACACTCATTTCCCCCCCCCCCCATTCATTTTTATGCCTAGAGAGTTTGTGGTGGAGCCTCTGGTTTCTGCCCCTGGAAGGGGCTGGGACTTCTTTCTGGTGGCTTGTATTCTAGTGTAAAGATTCAGAGCTCAGGTGAGGTCATATAGATGCTATGGACAGTATGGGGCGCGTTTCCCATTTGCTTGTCTGCGGCCTTGTCCACCAGCACCTCTTAGGGCAGGAAGCTTGCATGCTGCAAGCATTCTGGAGGCCCTCTTGAGATGGCAGGACCAAGCTCAGGGACTAATCACCATGGATATCTTTGATTGATCTTCAGATGAACTGAATGCAAGTCTCTGGGCAAAGGCAGGCTGAAGCCCTGACTAGAATCAGGCCAGTGGTCATCACAGACCCATTGCCACACCAAATTGTCCACTGTAAATGGTCACTTGGGAGGACAGTTTTAGGGCTGTGGTCTGGGGATGCCTTGGTGGGTGGGCTGTGGAGATCAGTGAGTGAGGACCATAGTTTTAACTTCCCACCATCCAACCCAGGCCTGATTTGGCACAAAGACACGTCACAAAGGACATGTCTTCTTTGCTGGGACCAAGGGATAGCCAACACCGATGCACCACCTCAGACCCTTTCTGAAAAGAAGCAGGTGAGGCAGGGAGTGAGATAAACAGAAGCAGGAAGTGGTGTTCAGAACAGCTGCACGCCTGTCCAGACACGCTGGCCCCTCCGGGAACGAGGGGATAACAATGCTCACTTGTGTGGTGAGGTGCCACCTTGGGGTGGGCCCCTGACACCTCAAGTTGGCAGGAATTACACCATAGTACAGTTTAGAGTTTCCCTAGGGAGCTGGAGATGGAGGAAGCTGCTGTGTATTTCTCATGTGGGCGTTGAGTAGACAGCAGCTCCCCTGTGAATGTCACTCGGTAAAATTGCTCTTAAAGGCTCTGTATTCCGAACGCCACCACCTCAGATTCATTAGATAACTAATCAAGTTTTAAAACCTATCTGAATCTCTCTCTGTAAAAAGTGGGTACAAGAGTAGAACTAAGATCAGCTAATGCTTTTTTTTTTTTTTAACTTTATTTTTTATTTATTTGCCTTGGTGTTTGCCTGGAACTGGAATTACAGACAGTTGTTAGCTGCCATGTGGGTGCTGGGAATTGAACCCAGGTCCTCTGGAAGAGCAGACGGTGCTCTTAACCGCTGAGCCATCTCTCCAGCCCCCAGCAGCTAATGCTTTTTAAATGTTTACTCCATGGCAGACATTATTCTAAGTATCTTAGAGCCTATAAAGAAATAATTTCTGGGCTGGGGAGGTAGCTAAAGAGTAAAGCAAGATTAAGGGCTGGAGTTTGAATCCTGAGAACCCATGTATAGCTGGCCAGAAAGAAATAAAATCCAGGTCACATGGATGTCTTCTAGAAGCCATGCTTTAAAATAATAAGCTGGGTTGGATTATAGTTTTTTGGTAGGATATTCCCCCAGCATGGAAACCCTAGACTTGACCTCTAACACTGCCCTCCCCCAAAAAGGGAGACAAAATTGTTTTAATAACATATTTCCCTTAACTCTATAGATCCAAAATATGAATATTTTGCTTTGTAATCAATATAAATATGAGTAGGCTATTTCTTAACGTCCACCTGCTCCTAAAGTGGGCAATGGGAGACAGAGACAGAAGTGTTGCTGGGAGATGGTGGGCCAGCTAGACCATCATACTCAGCTTTGAACAACAAAATGGAGAGTCTGTCTCAACAAGGTAGAAGGTGCGGCTTCTCCCAGAGGTTATCATCTGACCTCACAGACAGACAGACAGACAGATGCATGCATGCACGCAGCAGCACAGTACAGTATTCTTCTATTTTACATTTTATAGATGGGGAGATTGAAGCATGAAGAGGTTAAGCAACCTGCTCCGGTTCCCATGGTTACAGAGCCAGATGTTGAATACAGGCCACTCTAAAATCTGTACCTCACTTTGTTATTTGAATCTACAGAGGTTTTGTAAGCATTTTACCCTAATCTCCCTGGAACATGGGCTTCTGGGTGTGGCAGGCAGGATTCAGGCTAGATGCATGCAGGTCCCATGAACACTGCAGATCTAGCCAGGGGGAACCATCCAGACAACTGGGAAGGGCCTTGTAGGCACCTACCTATGTGTTCCCTGGTGCTGGAGAGAGGAGAAGGCTCACTTTTTACTGGGACATCGATATAATACAGATCTATACCACAGGCTTTTCTGATCAGACCCAACATGGAAACTCAAATGTCTAGCCCTCCTGGGCCTACCCACAATCCACTGTGCTTTCCTGTCATGACAGGAAGCTGTGGTCTATACCTTGCTTTGCTCAGGCCTGCTCTGTCCAGGATGGGAACTGCTCGTTATCAGTGACCTTGGAGCAGGTGGGATGTAACTCATCTGCCTGAGATGAGTTACTGTGAGTGTAAAATGTGCTTCAGACTTTAAACTTTTTGAGTGTGTTTTGTTTCTTTCTGTTGTTGAGATGGCTGTTGGGCAACCCTCTCTGATCTGGAACCCTAACCTAACCCTAACCCTAACCCTCTGTGGTCTGGAACCCTAACCTAACCCTCTGTGGTCTGGAACCCACTGTGCAGAAGAGGGTCTTGAACTTTTGATCCTTTGCCTCTCTCTTCCGAGTGTTGGGATTACAGGTGTGCCTTAGCATGCTTGACTCTGAACATTTAATAAGAGAGAGAAGTAAAATAGCCTACTAATATTTATATTGATTACAGAGCAAAATATTCATATTTTTGATCTATCGAGTTATATAAATATGTTATTAAAATAATAACAACAATAATAATAATTTTGTCTCCTTTTTTGGGGGGAGGGCAGTGCTAGAGGTCAAGTCTAGGGTTTCCATGCTGGGGGAATATCCTACCAAAAAACTATAATCCAACCCAGCTTATTATTTTAAAGTATGGCTTCTAGAAGACCTGGATTTTATTTCTCTCTGGCAATGCTGGCTTAGGGCATCATTGGTATCTTTTTTTTTTTTTTTTTTGGCCAAGGGTCAGTATTATCGTCTCAGAGTACAGAAGTACATGGTATAGAACATAAAGCCCACACCCCAGTGCCTAGCTGATGGGCACCTCGCTGCTCACAAAGGTAGCAGCAACCATGCACAGCTGCCCTTTATGGTCACCTGATTCTCAAGAGTATTCAGCCAAATACAAATGAGGTAAAATTGCCCCTGTATTGGCTGTTTCCCTGGCTATTGGTCCTTAAAACAATATGGTGGAGAACTTCTATTTACACCGTATTTGGTAGTGTAAGAGCCTTTGCAACATAGAGGAGGTGGTGCCCAGGTCCCATGCAAACAATGTGTGTGTGTGTTTGTGTGTGTGTGTGCCACTTTATGTGAGAGACTTGAGTATCAGATGATTTGGATCATCAGATGATCTCTAGGAGTCTTGCAATTGATGGCCTAAGATGCTGTGGCGGTTTGAATAAGAATGGTCCCTATGGGCTCATATATTTGAATGCATAATCATCAGGGAGTGGCCCTGTTTGAGAAGGATTGGTAGGTGTGGCCTTGTTGGAGGTGGTGTGTCACTGGGGATGGGCTTTGAGGTTTCAAAACCCATACCAGGTCCAGTTCTCCCTCTGCCTGAAGATCAGGATGGAAAACTCTGAGCTAGTTAGTTAGTTCTCTAGCACTTTGCTGCCAAGGCACCATGCTCCCCGCCATTGTGATAATGAACTAATATCTGAAACTGTAAGCAAGGCTCTAGTTAAATGCTTTCTTTTATGAGTTTCCTTGGTCATGGTGTCTCTTCAGGGCAATAGAACAGTGACTAAGACAGAAATCAAGGGACTGACTCCACAGCACCGACTGCTCATCTGTCTTGAAGCCCAGGGTGCTATGTGTGCTCAGTCTGCTGGCTGTCACTGACTCACTGGCCCATAACTGCAGCTGCTCTTCTGCTGTGGCCCTTCCTACAGCCTTCCCATTGGGATAGACTTCCTACAGCCTTCCCATTGGGATAGACTTCCTACAGCCTTCCCATTGGGATAGACTGCCCCTCTCTTGGACTCAGCTTGCTTGCACACTCCTCAGATCCCTAACCATGATTCTGAAGCTCTCCTTTGTCCTTAGCTTGGTGACACCACCCATTTCTTTGTCTTTCCAAGCCTTTCACCCTCTTGAGTGGCTTTGTTCAGATGGACTTGTTGGCTTATTAGCGAAGTTGTGGTCTCTTTAGAAAAGAGACTCATTTAATTCAGGAGGTGACATAACTGTGGCATCTAGTAGGTCCACAGGGAACACTTTCATGGATTAGTTCACATCATACCCACACCAGGATGCTACTATTATTCTCTTCAACTTCTAAATGGGGAAAAGGATGTGCAGGGAGGTGAAATAGCTTGGGCAACATTACAGAAATAATAAAAAGGAGTCAGAGCAGAGCCCAAGAGCTGGAGCTCCATCTGAATGGAGTCCACAGGCCTGGATATTGGAAAAGGGCAAAAAGTCTCTTGGGCATGTCCCTGGCAATGCTTGGGTCTGTTGGTTACTGCCATCCTCCTGCCTGGGTCTTAGTTGTAAGGCCTCCATCTTGGTTTAGAGCTCTGAGTTTTCCAGGCATTGATGAGCACACTGGAACATGGATTCTGAAGCATTGGCTCCTGATGCCTGACTGCCCTACACAAAGCCAAAGGGATCTTGGGCAGAGCATGCAATGTGTGAGCATGGAGCCTTGGACAGCCCTCAGGAGTGGCCTGGTTATAGAGGACTGTGCTAGGCAGGGTGCCTTTCTGTGCTGCTGGTATGGCGTTTTCCTTTTTACTGCTCCAGAGGGTGAGGATTCTCTTTGCTGTACTCTGTCCCATGGCCACAAATGGCTGTCAGTCCCATAGAGGTCCTAGGATGCTGAGTCTGCTGGAAGAGAGGTCCAGTCTCCCTACCACCTAGGAAGCTGTGCTCAGAAGTCTGTGGGGCCCATAGCTGAACTCTGGACTATGGAGGTTACTGACTCTGCACCAAGTTTGGCTTCATTGCTATGGCTTGGTACCAGCTATTGGCAGTATACAGGCTTTGGAGCCCTAAATGCAGCAATGGTTCTCTCTGTTCCTTGCTAGATGATTACCCCTGTACCCCTCACTCCCCAGACAGGTGATATGGAGAGAGACAGAGTCTATGGTTAGATGCCCAGGAGGGTACAGTATTCCCAAAGAGCTAGGCCCTTGGTGAGCCACTGTTTCCCAGGCTCAGCTGAGGACTTACGAGATAGATGGGAGTATATTCTGGAAGTTCCTCCATCTGCATTTGTCATTTTAAATTGTACTGAAGCCTATCCCATCTCTCCCATCTTGACCAAGAGTGGTGGAGGGTGAAAAGCATGCCCATAAGAGCTGGAAGCAGTGCTGTGGATTGAATTACAGGGCCTAAGGAGGCTCAGTCTAAGCAGAATGTAGATTCAAGGCCATCGTGCTGATCCTTGCCTTTGTACTTGGTCCCTGTTTGCTAAACACTCCAGCATACATGAAGATGCTTCTCTCAAATACAGTGACTTTAGGGGCCCTGCCCCTGTGCCATGAAATGTGTGCCAAAGGGAAATGTGAGAATCATCGACACCCAGAAAAGAGGGGACATCGCTGGCTGGAAACAGAGTGTTAAACATTCTATGACCTCCCTTTGCGTCCCTTGCCCCGGAAGCAGTGAGCACATGGCTCCATGAGGATGTTTTCTCACCTCCTCGTAGACAGTTCTCATCAGCTCTACGAAGCTCTGCAGGCCTTTCAGCTTGGTTTCCAGTTCAGTTCGTCGAAGACATTCGGCATCCAGGTCCTGGAGTTGGGAGTAGACATGGGAGATGAAGACTAAAACTGGCTCAGGGCAGGCGCTGGGTGGGACGGCATGTGGAGGGAGATAATAGCCAGAGGAAATCTGCCTCTGAGCCTGGAGAAAGGGGCAGGCCCAGGATTGACCTTCTCTCTGTCTATTGGTCCTGCAAGCCCATGTGCCTGAGCTCTTTGGGATGATGCTAGAAACAAGGGCAGAGAACCACGGCACGGGGCCATGATGGAGGGCCCTAGGCATTGGATGGTTTGTTACCTTCTTTAGCTGGACAAAGGTGAACTCCAGGTCTGTACGCTTGGAGATCTCATCCTCATACCTGTGGGGAGAGACGTTTTTCAGTAATGTTGTGAAGCTTGGGGTTTGCTTAACGGTTGTTTTGTGAGGGGCCCAGGACTCTGCTAGACCTCTCCATGCTTTACGACAATTAAAGATGGTGGTCATTCTGGATGTGGTGGCATACACCTAGAGACAGGAGGATTCTATATATGAGCTTGAGGCAGGACTCAATGACTGCATGTTCTCGGGGCTACCAAGCAAGGCCCTGTCTTAAAACAAAATAAAATAAGAAAACTTGGCTCTTCCTTTGGTGGATATAATCTCAGGCCTTCACTCTCTCCTCTGTAACTCCCAGAAGTGGCTGCCCACTTCCTGGCTCTATGGCACAGTCCTCTGGGATGCCTCCTCAATTGCACACCTCTTACGAGGGCTTCTTTCCCTACCCGACCCTGAGAGTCACAAGTCCAGGTGGACAATTCCTATGCTCTGACCTCTCTCAGCATCCTGCTCATGACTCTCTCCCCCAGGTCCTACATTCTGTTCTTGTTCCTTGGCTTGGCCAGAGAGTGGGACACCATCTTGTTCTGTGACCTCCAAAAGGAGGCAGTGAGAGAGGTCTTCAGTGTGCTTTACAGCAACTAATTTCTCTCAGCCTCCCTTATTTCCTGGGTCTAAGGCTTTGCAGGGGCCTGATGGCACCTATCCTGGAAGAATGAGAGTAATTCATAGCTTGTCTATAGCACACTACACAGTTTAACTGTCTTCCATGTGGGTTCCCTCCTGAGTCAGGCTCACCCTGAGTTTGCAAAAAAGGACACTGTTGGGTATGAGCAGGATCCTTTGGTCCTTCACCTTATCCTCTCCTTCTAATTAGGACATTGATCTTGACTCCATAGGGTGGATGGCATCTCTCTGCCTCAAGGACAGCCCCAGGGGATAGACATAGAAGTAGGTTAGTGTCTATTCTCATCTCCAGGAATACCTGACTCAGGGCTCTAATTACAGGCACCTGCCTGACCCAGTCCCTGACCTTGCAACAGGGCCAATGTCACAGCGGCCCTGTCAACTAACTAGACCCACATGTCGTCGGGTTGGGACCATGTTCACAGGGCATCTCAGGGTATGGGCTGCCTTTGGCCTTATTTTGTCTTCCAGGAGTCTTTGAGGGTCTCTGAGGGTATAGGTTATGCTGGGACTGAACAGGGGACATACATCAGAAAGAAGTCCTGACTACAGGTGTGCATGTGTATGTGTGTGTAACAGGTACCATGGATGCCCAGCTGGGGAGAACCTCAGGGTCCTATTAGACAGTTAAGGGGGTGGAAGCCTCTAAGGAGTGCTGGCAGAGTAGAGTTCAAATGCTAACTTCCTTGCTGAGTAGCTACATGACTTGTTTACATCACTTATGTGTGTTCTTTGGCCGTGACAGTGGAAACGTCACGAGGATTGAAAGTGTTTGCTGCAGGTCTGACTGACGCACATGACCACTTGGACCTCTGCCATGGCCTCCCTTGTAAAGTCTCTGGAAGCCCTGTAGAGAGTGAGGCTGGCTCTCTGAGCATCGTTACCAGCCTTCAGGGTCATCTGACACAGGCAATGGTTTTTTATTGGAATCTCAGAGCCCCTGTGAAGGGTCCTTGTCTTAGGGCTGAAGCAGGGGAGCCCCACATCTAAATGTAGGTGGACTGGTCAGCACTTGCCTTTCCTCTGGGTGAATTCACCAACCTTGGGGAGGCATCTTGTGGGATCCCTGGGTACTAGGTCTCTGCTCAGCCCTTTCTGACCTTCCCATCCTCCTCTGGGCAGCCTCTTTGTCTGTCTCCCCTTTGGATGTCCTATCATCCTGTCTCTGTCACTGACCCACTAGTTCTTAATTGTTAAGGCTTAGGAGGATGCTGTTCCTGGTGAGCGCTGCGGAGCTGCCTACCATCCTGAATGAGGGCTTCATGGGAATGAGGGACCTTTGCTTCTAGACTGTTTCAGACAGATCCAACAAGAAAAGATCCACTGGGGACCTGGAGATCGGGGCTTTGAGAGAAGCCAAATGTCTCCCCCACCCCAGTAGGGAAGGATAGCAGGAGAGCGGGAGCCGGAGGAAGTCTGCCTGGGTATCCTTATAGGTGGCTTCCAGGTGGGCCAATGCCTGAACTGCAGGCTAATGGTCCAGTGAGAGGTCTGAGGCTGGGTTTGTAGGCTGGGGCTGGTACCCAGTGTCCCTGAAGCTCTTGCTATTCATTCCCAGCTTTTGGGTGAGTTGGAAGAGCCCCGTCCTCAAAGAGTGTACAGCCTACCTCTGCCCCAGCTGCTGTCTGATGCTCAGTTAGATTCAACCCCTAATCACATCCAGAGCCTCACACTTACGCAGCTCTGTGCTGGCCCTGAGTCTCTCTGTGTGAGCCTGGGCATGTTGCTTCCCCTTGCTGGGCCTCTGTTTTGTTCTTAGGAACTAGGAGGTGAGATTATCTGGACCTTGGGGAATCTCTGATACTCCAGTCCTTGGAAGTCTCCATTTCTACTGAGAGGCTCAGGTGATGCCTCTCTCCCGTCCCACCCCAATCTTTCACCAGCCTGCCAGCCACCAACTCCTGAACTTGTTCTCAGGCCTTTTTTAGACTGTCACAACTGCCAAGCCCCCCCTCCCAACTTGTTTATTTCTTGGAGCAAGACTGAGATCATCACCCTGCAGAGGCAAGGCACAACCCCTCCCTGTCAGGGCTCCACCCCATATCACCAGCTTCAGCTCTGGCCTACAAACCCAAAACTCCTCTGTAAGACCCTGTTTGTTCTTCTCCCTAGAGAAGAGAGAATAGCCCCAGGCAGACAGGTTAGGGCTAGGTGACAAGGACCAGCAGTGCCTAAAAGGGACTCAGCTACAGGTTCCCAGGGATGCCATGCTGCTCTACCATGGCCACTGACAGTGGCGATTTTATTTAGTAGGTCTTGCTTTATGCCTCCTCTGGGGCTCTCAGACCTATTTAGGGACCATGGTTGCTGCTTCTGGTGAGCAGGTGTTGGGCAGTTCTGAGAGACCAGATGCTCACATGGGTTTCCTAGGACTTGGGAGGGCAAGGCTGTCTGGGAGAGGGGGCCTCCATGGTGAACCTCAGCTTAGGAGGCTGGCTTCCCAGGCAAGCTCTCTTCCCGTCTATTCTGCCTGGCTGCTCCTAGAATAGGTGGTTCTAACTCTGATTGGTAGGGCGTGGGCTACACTGAAGGACCAGGATCAGTCATGCTCGATTCCCCACACCCTGTCCCTTCCTGGGTGAGGAGGGGACTGAGGGAGGTAAGCTCTGCTCAGCCTCCTCATCCTGGAGGACTTTCCCACTGTGTGATCTTAGAGAAGAGTCTCCTTTCCTCTGAGCCTCCCAAGTTCGTACTCTACCTCCCTAGGCTGGCCAGATCAGTTCAGCCAATGCTGGTCAACTTCAACCTTCCAGGGGACAGAAAAGTCACAGCCAGGTGTCAACCTGAACTCTGAATTTTTTCCTCATGGCAACTGAAGTGAGTGTCAATCACCATGTCCATTCACTCAGGAGGAAACGGAGGGCAGTCAGCAGGTTATGCTTGCCTGAAGAAGCCACAAAGCTAGGGCATGGGGTGAGGATGAGCATTTCCTACTTCAGTGCCTAGGCTGGGCTTGTGATTACTGGGTGGTGCTGGCCATCTGTCTTTCTGTCCCAGTAGCTTTACAGCATCATATAGACATATAGGTCTATAGACAAGGGGTCATACAGACAAGGGGCTACATTTTTCTCATCTTTCTGGTCTCCCAGGTACCTATGGGAGTTACTGTTTTATGAAGATAAGCCCTGCCCTGTCTTGTCCCCTGCCTACACTTCAGTATTTCAGTACCCTTTCCTGAGACCAAGATCAACAACTGGAGCATGCACAGAGCATAGTCCTTCTGCTGCTTTGCTAGAGGCAAGACATCTTGTCCCAGGGCAGTGCACAGGAGCCAGCACTTCTGCAGGCTCAGAAGGGGCTGCTGCAGCCAGGCCCGTGTTGTGTAAGCTTCCCAGCGCTTAGCCATAAGCCATCGTGGCTAAAGCTTGCTGGATTCTAAGGGTCACTGCTATATATTCACCTCTATACCTGCAGTATTTACAAATGGCACATGTACCACCCTCAAGAATTCTATTTAGAGAAGATCCATGTTCCAGCCTCTCTCTCCAGCTTGGGTGCATCCTCCTGAGCCCAGCTGAGTCCCACGCTCAGCTTCTACCTACCTCTGGTTCCCAGCAGGTGAGACCTACCTGATTCGAAACTCCTCCACTTTCTCTAGCACCTGCAGCAAGTTGGCTTCTAGCTGCCCCCGCTCCTGGCTCACTTTACGAAGCTCCTCCTGCAGACGGCCCTGGAATGTCTCGTAGTGGTGGCTGAGGTCAAAGGCAGCTGATCCCTGGCCCTGTAGGAAGCTCCAGCGGGTCTCCAACAGCTGGTTACGTTGCTCTAGCATTTGTACCTGCAACAGCAGGAAGGCACTGAGTAGGTCATCAGGTGCCACACTGGGTTCCCCGTGCAGGCTAGGGGTCCCCGAGGTGGGGCTTTCCGTGACGGGGCAGCTCATGTGCACGGGTCCCCCACACTAGCTACACTCAGTATGCACAGCCAGCTCTAGCTCTTGGCTGTTGTACGGAAGATGCTGAGATAAGACAGGATGGAGGTGGAGCCAGGAAGGCTTCCTAGCCTGGGCTGGGCCTCCAGTGACAGAGGGGAACAGGGCGGTGGAGATCCCAGATCACAGGCTAGGTCTGGGAGATCCCAGAAATAGGGGCTTGGGAGGTATCAGGGTCCTGTTTGAATGAGCTTGGGAGTGTGGTAATAATTGCCAATGCGGATGAGGTGCCAACTGTATGCCAGACTGGCTCCAGGTGCTCCCTCTTTCGACTCCTGTGGAGTGGGCCTAGCTATCAGCCCAGTTTCCAGAGGGGGGAACCCACACAGAGCTGTAAGCTTGCCTGAGGTCACAAAATCAGCAGGCAGCAGAGCCAGGCCAGGCACCTGGGTTTTTATTTGTTTGTTTGTTTTGGGACAGGTAGGTCTTACCTATTACAGGTTGGCTTGGAGCTCACTACAGAGCTGGGGAGGACCTTGGTTTCTGATTCTTCTACCCCTGTTTCTCATGAGACCACAGTTCCTGATTTATGTGGCGCTGGGGATCTAATCTGGACCTTTATACACACTAGGTAAACACTCTGCCCACTGAACTGTGCCCTCAGTCCCGCTCAGATCAGAAACCACTGCCACCCGTGAGCTAAGGCATTGCCACTCTGGAGCTCAGGGCCCTTCTGAAGTGGACTTTCCTTCCAGGAAGGGTCAGGATGGCCTTGAGGATGGGGACCAAGAGGTCTCTGAGCCCTGTGGTTCCCCCAAGCTCTGACTCCCATCCTACATTCGACTCTTACAACCTCTGGACCATAGCTAGACCTCCACAAGGCTGCTCAGCTCTATCGTAGCCTCAGTTACCACAGACGCTCATCCCAGTCCTCGAAAAGACTTCCTTGACTATACCTTGCCTGTCCCCTGGGGTGGTGTCGGTGGTGATGCCTTCCTCCATTGCCTGTGTACTCCCAGTTCCCACTACAGGATGTCCCCACACCCACTCCATCTCCTCATGTACCCTCCCTGTCAGCCTAGGAGCCCTGGGTGGCCACAGAGGTGAAGGCTTACTGGGCCATTCCTGGATAGCAGGAAGCTATTCTGGTCATGAGGATGCGAGCTAACCGGATGGTGGTATGCTTAGGGTGCTGGCCTTGCTCTCAGTCTCCCAGCCTGAAAGAGCTTCCGCAAACATTTGGCACCTTTGTTTCTGGTAGGGAGGGGAGCAGGAGCACTGGGTAGAGGCATGAACTGTGGTGAGCAGTCATTCCCCTTCCTCACGCCCATCTCGCACATTCCATGTGACGGGACCTTAAACCTGTGCCACAAGGAAGCAGGTTCAGTGGGACTGGAGTTCCAGAGGGTTCTGCCTTGCTTTGTGTATGAGTGAGAGAGTATGTGTGGGGGAGTGTTCGAGCACTCCACCTTCCCTCCGTTTTGACTAGCAGGAGTATATGTTTACACTGAGGGTGCGGTGGTGAGAGGAGAGCCGTGAGGCTCCTACCTCCACCCATGAGCAGCAGAAAACCTTCTGCTGAGAAAGTTCTTCTCTTAGTCTAACCTCTGTGCTCTACAATTCAGGGCTCTTCTGAGAGATGTTGTGAATTGGGCTAGCCAGTACAGTTGGGGGGCATTGTGCTCTCGGGGTACCAAGGGCAGCCTCTGTCTCCCACTGGCTTTGGGGGAGTCTTTTGTCTTAGGGGGTGGGAATTACTGCCTGTTGGGCTCCTCCCTGTGGGAACAAAAGTTTGGGAGGGTCAGCAATCCTAGCTCTCCGGAAGAGCCTGTGCAATATCTAGCCTGTACCCCTACCTTATGGGGGCACAGTAGCAGCTTAGGGATCCTTCCCAGGCTAAGTTCCTGATCTGTCTGCTTCTTCATGTTATAGCTGAAGAACCTGAGGCTGGGAACTGCATGGAGCCAGGTTGGGCTGGACAGGGCTTATGGTGTGAGATGCCTTTTACAGGGACATGAAGTAGCCCCAGAGTTCTTGGCTGGAGCTGGGACGCACCTTGGGGAGAGCCCAGCCATTGAGTCTGCAGGAAGACATTGATGCATTGGGAAGGAGTCAAATCCCAGAGACTCACAGGAAACCTGGCCTGTGTCTGGTGCCGGCAGGGCAGGCCTATCAGAGACCTTGAGAGCTGGCATGGCCTGTCCCTGTGTCTAGGTGGGACATCTCGGCTCTTGGTCTCCAGGCTTTGGCAGTCCTTTCTCAGTACCCATTGCTTAGGCTGTCTGCATGCTGGAGATCCCTCACAGCAGTCCTGATTCATGGTACCCTGCCCCCACACCCCCTCCCATCCCTCCCTTGTGGCCTCTAGTTCTCCTACTGGCGGAAGCACAGGCGGACTGTAGCAGAGTCAGGAATCTGAGGTTCAGAGAAGGTAAGCAATTTATGGAAGGAAACACAGCCCGTAAGTAAAGGAAATACCATGGTGGTGGTAGGGTCTCTCCACCACCCTCTAAAGGGACCTTTCCTTACACACACACACTGGTTTCTCAGGCTGCAGTGTTCCTCCTAAAGAGCTTCAGCCTTGCTCTGGACCTGGAATCCATTTCCTGACTGCACCTCTCTCTGAAGTCTGAGCTGCTCCCCTGCCCTACAAGAGGGCTTCACCCTTCCTCTACAAGGAGCCCCACCAGCCTGGGGTGCATGTTGTTGGTAGAGGCTACTTAGGTCTGGAGCTCCCCACACCAGGTTTATTTACTCCACTTGTTAGCAAATGGTCAGAAAGCTTGTGCTGTCTATTAGATATGTTCTAGCTACTTTTCAGAAATCATTTCATTTGGTTGACAAGCTCATCACACTGTTGTACACTGAGACCTGCAGAGGTCCAGCAATTCTTCCTGGGTTTATACAGCAGGCTGGTGGTGGACCTGATATTTAAACTCAGTAACAGGGCTCTAACGCTCTTTACGCAACCTACCCCTCTCTCTAGGACTCCAATAGGTTTTGCTTTGCACAGGGCTCCGATAACCAGGGTCCCAAGAGGGACTGGAACCCACAGTTCCCTGTACTCTGCAGTGAAAGACACCCCATCTCAAGGTCAAATTTGAGAGTTGAGAGTCTTGAGTTCTGCTCAAGAACTTCAAAGGCTTGAACCCAGGACCCCAACTGTGAGGGCTCCTTCCCTGGGTCCACACCCATGGCTCCCACCCAGAGCCACAGCAGTGGCACAGCGTGACATCAGCATTGGCATTCATTCGAAGGAGAAAAGCCACCCATGGAAGCCAAATTACATACTTCAACGGAACACTCCTTTTAAGGGATTAGCCAGGCTTGTCAAGGAGTCGGCTCTGCAGGGCCTACCTCCCAGGCCATGGTGCCCTCTGTGCAACCAGGCTGTGGGAAGGGTAGCTTATCCCCTGTCCCAATCTGCACACCTGAGGTGTCAATGAAGAGACTCTGAAGCAGTCATAAGGAGAGGAAGCCACTATTCCTACCTCAGATTCAGATCAAATCTCTTATTGCTTGTTGGCTGTGTGACTGTGGGCAAGGCACTTAGCCTCTCTGGTCCTCACCTGTACAGCTGAGAAAACAACAGCTGTGTGGTAATGTTGGCGCTAACCTTAGCCTACTTGTTATGTCCCTATGGGGTTCAGACATCTGGGATACATGTGATACTTCCTTCTCTTCTATTGCTCTGTATATTCTCACCTCTCAGTACCCCCAGATGTGCAAGGGTGTGCAGAGGCAGAAACCAAGAGGCAGATGAGAACTGGCCAGGGTCGGGAGGCTGAACCTCTGCTTCCTCAGGGGTGAGGAAGGCAGTTTCCCTTCTCTGTACAATGGTCACAAAATGTCTTTCTTGGCAGTTGAGGGAATTTGAGGCAAACCTGTGAAGTGGCCTGTGGTGCCTAGCATGCTAGTGTAAGGTACAGCCAGTGCTGAGGAGGAAGCTTATCTGGGAGGTTTGCTCACCAGAGGTCTCTTTGAGTTGTTGAGTGGGCACAGGTTTGGGAGCGAGACAGGACTCCTAAACCCGTGAATCTAGGAGGTGAAGGAAGGGGCCTGGTCCTTCCACCTTGGTGAGTGGAAAATAGCCCAGCTGTTCAGACCCCACACACCCCTTTGGAGCTGCAACGATGGCTCTGTCAATGAAAGGGGAAAGCAACCAGGGCAGCCTGGAGGGAAATGGCTTTGGGGCCAGAGATCTGAGGTCAGGAGGGCGGGGAAGAGGCCAGCAGGCCACACTCCCATCCATGAACCTTCCTGAGAAACATTTTCCTGACCACTACAGGGGTATACTGACGCCCCAGCCCCCAAGCCAGGTGGCATGTCCTTTTCCAGATGCCCCTCAAGTTCATCCTAGGGTTTGCTCGAGACACCAGGATGTATCAGGCTTTCCTATCTCAACTCTGCTGGTTTAAGCCATGCTGCATCCCCATTGGCTAGGGGCGGGGGCGGAGCATGATGACCGATGTTCAGGGAACCGCCAGCTAAGTCACCTGGAAAGCCTGGCAGCCCTTCTGTTTTGATGCCCTATCCCACTCAGCTCACCTTGCCAATCAGGGAAGCAAATTTGTCATTGAGGATCTTCATCTCCTCCTTCTCCTGGTTCTTCTGCTGCTGGACAGCTGGGTCCACCTTGAGGTCCAGAGGCACCAGTAGGCTGGAGTTCACAGTCACCTTGGGGATGATACCAGCTGGCCTACAGCTTGTAAGGCTTCGAGAACTGAAGCCAGGCCCAGGGAACCCACAGCTACCCCATCCTGAGGTCCCAGGCTGGGGGCTGCCCGCGGGGGTCACCTCACAGCCACTGAGGCTGCTGAAGCCCACGACGCAGGAGCGGTAGGCCATAGTGGCCCCCCTGGGCCTGGGAGCCTGAGGGCTCACCAGTGACGACAGGGGCTTTGGAGGGCTGGCTGCTGCTCCTGTCACAGCCAAGGCCGGCTGGGGACTGAGGCGAAAACACCTGTTGCACGGTGTTCATTAGCAGCGAGAGGGCGGGGCTCCTCGAAGCCTGACCAACCTGTTAGATGATGTGGCTCCTGCCCCTCCCCCGTACCCCAGCTTTCTGCCTGCCCTACAGGGAGGGGATCTGCCTTGTTGAAGGGGCTTATCACAGTCCTGTACAAGAAGGGCCTGACTGAGGAGGGGGCCTGAGGCTGGGCTGGCTGGCTTGGGTAAGGTGATCAGTGCCGAGAAGGCAAAGTTCCACAGGAAGAAAAGGCAGCCAGCCAGCCCTGGATCGCTGCATACCTGAAGGCTGACGTAACTGGGCTCGCATACTTTTGGAAAAGATGAGGCAAGTGTAGCCCTGAGCTCTGAGGGTAAGATGACTGCTCTGGGCAATGTGCCAGGCTGGCATTGGAAAACAGCCCCTTAATTATTTATTTTCCATCTGTCAGAGTATCCCCTACTCATTCTCTCTCTACTTTCTGCCTTTTGTTCCCTTATTGAGGACCAGTAGTGTGCACCCCACTGACCCAAGAGCTGAAGGAAGCACATAGTCAAGCCAAGAGCTCTTGCTTTTGGAGATGTGACCTGAGATTTTAGAGTCAGCTTGGCAGACTGATATAACTATGTGGATAGATTTTACCCTCATCTGAGAAATGGGCTGAAAGTCTTAGTCACAAGTCTAGAATAGAGGATCTGTTCCTAGTAGCTGGTCTGTGTTCAGGGTCCCCAGGGTCTGAGATGCTCTGTTAATTGGACACAGTTTTCCCTCTGGGGTGTTAAGAACCTTTCTTTGCATTTTCTTCTTCTCTTTGCTGAGTGCTCACGCACCTCCTACCTTCCTTATGGGAAGTCTGGTGCAGAAACAAGAGAGCAAGTGACCCGAGGAGCCATGGAGCCTCTCAGCCCAGGACTCAGCCAGGTCCAGCTCCCCCTTATTAGGGATGCCTTCTTCTTTCCTTCCTCCTCAGGTCTGGCACAGCCTCCTTCAACACACAGAGGAGTGTGCCTGTAAAAACATTAGGGGACTTAGCCCACGGAGACCTGAGGTGGACAGAAGTCTTGACAGGACATGCTTGCTGAGCTACATCACCTGCCCTGGCCCCTGCCTCCAGTCTAGGCATAGTTCCCACTCATGGACACTTGTGGTTTACTTGGATGCAAAACTTGGACACAGGGCCATGAGTCTAGATCCCAGGACCAGCAGTCCATGACTAGGCTCCTCAGAATACTGTTTACCCCACTTCTGCTACTATATACTGTTTCCCACTCAGTAGCCTGGTGTGGCTGGTGTGGCCGCACTGGTCTCTCGTTATCTTTCCCTGGCCTGGTATCTAAATGGCATGCGGTCAGATCTAGTGCCATATGCTTTCTGGTCAGCCCCTAGCGCTCTGAGGGGGCAGTCAATGGCATCTGGGTTTAGTATGGCCTGAATGCACTCCCATTCCTTACCACAGCCTCCACTTCAGATACACACTGAACTCACCATCCTCAGTACAGAGGGTGGGGTAATGCGCCTGGTCTCAGGGTACTGGCTTTCCTTGGTGACTTTGGATGCCAGGGGAAGGGTAGGGGCCAAGCACTGAAGCTGGTTTTGTCTTCTTATTGTTGGCCTCAACCGGGTCACTTCCCTTTTATCGGTAACTTCAGCCTGTCACTTCTTTCTGACTTTGGCAGGTTTTTGGTTAAGCCTCTGAACCCAGATAGGCCACAGTCTGTTGTCCCCGGCTGGCAGTGAGGGGCTTATCTCTGGAGCGTTCCTTGGGGGGTGCTTTTGCATCTTTAGAGGAATGGAGGGCATGATGGCTCTGAGGTGGGACCCAGGGGCTGCCTGTTGCCTCCTCTCAGTCCCACATACTCCTTGGGTTCTGTCAGTAGAGGTGTCTTTGCCTGTTATAGTGTGACTGCCAAACAGGAATGGCAGCAAAAAGCCCAAAATAAACAAACTGTGTAGTCTGCCCCACCCCCTTAGTCCTCCCCAGAGCAAGTCCTTCTCATGAACCTTGTCTTCCTCTGGCTCCACCTGCCTTTCTAACCCAGGGTGGGCACTCCTAATGCGCATCTGATCAGGCTACCTAAAGCCAGAGGCTTTCCCTCTTAACCAGAAGAGCATCTATCTACCTTTGCTGAACTCAGAACCCTCTTCCAGCCTTGCAGGGAGCCAGGGTTCCAGGCACTGAGTGCCCATCAAAGCAGGAAGCCTGTGGGGGGAGAGCAGGAACTGGGGATATTCAGTCTCGGAGACTGCCTGGGTCCTTCCTGGATCCTCTCCAGAAATGCATGAGTATGGACAATGGCAACTGGAAAGTATATGAGAACATTTTGTGGACATCTGGGGACCTACTCTTCCACCTTCTAGGTCTTTCTATCACTTCCTCCCTGGGACGTCTGGCCTGTTCTCCTCACTCTCATATGCTTCTCTTCTGTGCGGGCTTTGTGCGGGCTCTCGCTGGCTTTCCTTGGCCTGTCTCCACAGTTAGGGAGGAGAGGCATCTGGCTGGATAGTCTTATAGGAATGGCATTCATCTCTGTGTGTCATAGTTTCAGTCTCTTCTCTCAGCTTTGCTGTCTTCAGGATGGCCTGAGGCAGGTCCAAGGACGGTCAGCCTCTTAGTGCTTGCTGGGTGAACATTGTCAGGAGTATTGGCCAGCCTGGAATTCAGCATCCAGGACCCAGGGGAGGATGGGAAAGCCTCCATAGGCCTGCTCAAGTTTCTCTTCACGTTGTTTCCTTTCAGATGTGTCCCCAAGCTGTTCATGACAGAGGCACTACCTGCTCAGTGCCTATTCCCTTTCAGTCTTCCCTGGGAGCAGAGGTCGCAGGAGAGGCAGAGGATTCGGGAACATGACCTCTTGGCTTCTGAGCACTCTGTCTGTGGGATAAGCATTTCTGAGGATTCCAGGGTGGGGACTGGGGAGCAGAGTGTGGCTTTGAGAAGGATGAAGGACATAGAAAGGGTGGAGAGGTGAGGCCCCTTCAGTGTGCCAGGCAAGCTTTATACACTCTTGGCAGAGACACTAGCCCTGTCAGGGAGCTGAGGGTCACCTTCTGGGAAGGGCTGGAGGCCTGGAGGAAGAGGGAGGACTGTGGGGGGTGGAGGACAGGAAGGCCCTCCACATACAAGCTGGGAGGTGCAGATCTGTGTGGGATGGTGACAGAGAAGAGCTGCTATTACGGGAGTGTCCTAGGTACTCAGAGGAACCATGACTTCCTCAGGAGGCCACAGAGGCTGCAATCCAGGCATTTCACTATGGGCCAAAGCTCTTCATACTGTTCTTCCCTAGGCAGTCCCAGCCTACATGGCCACATCCGGACAGTGGATGGAAAACACTGACATCACACACAGTTTGACTAGACAGCATTTATCTGCAAAGGGCCTTCGAGATGAGTCAGGGTGCTGCAGATTCGTAGGGGCTATATCCTAGTTCAAGACAGACTGCGAGGGTAGCCAGACAAGCTTCTGGGTGGGTGCTAAGGGACCATGGGCCAAAGTTGAAGCATCTGACTTTTGGTCTGGGGCTCTAACACTTAGCCGCTGTGTGATTTATCAAATGCTTGATCTGTAGATATATAAAATTATGTTATACCGAATGATGATTGTTTTTGTTTTTAACCTCCCCCACCCCGCCCAGTTTGGTACAATAAAGATTCCTTAGCCAGTTGTCAACACCCCTGCTCTGCCAGGCTCTCACCGGAGGAACCCTGGAGAGGGTGGGCATGCCTGGCTGTGTAATGAGGGCAGGCCTCAAGGGCTGGAGGAGGCCACAAGGCTAATTGGGCTTTCCCATCCTCAGCCCACTTAGCCCAATTTGTAGCCATTTGTTGTTGGCTGTTGATACATTTGTATCTGCCTTTCGGCCCAGCTGAGTTCTAGGAACACAGGGATGATGAAGGCTCAGGTCTCTTGACGCCACACTTCTTGACACAGATGCTGGCACACAGTAGGTCTTGGCACTGCCTCTTTCTGAGCGAAAGGTCATCTTGTACACAGAGCATTTGCTCTGTCTCCTGGGACAGAGGGTTAATCACCAAGAACCATGGGATATCTCCAATCACATACCCGAGTGGTCTGTGGAGGAGTCAGGTGTATGGATTCCTATGGCAAAAGGGTTAGCTCATAGCCCTGCTTTGCAGGATCTGGCCGTCTGCTTGCCTGAGCTGAGATGGATAAATCCCATGTTGACATAGAGTCCTTGCCCTGAAGTCTCATGCAGGGTACCAGCAGCCAGCTCCCAGAGGCCTACATCGTACCAAGTCCTAAACACCCTACTCC
This sequence comes from Sigmodon hispidus, assembly GCA_004025045.1. Classification (NCBI taxonomy): domain Eukaryota; kingdom Metazoa; phylum Chordata; class Mammalia; order Rodentia; family Cricetidae; genus Sigmodon; species Sigmodon hispidus. Next base: position 77,118 of record PVIH01003388.1, read on the forward strand.
TTGTATTTCCCATTCAGTGTCTGTCTGAGGGACCCTGACACCTTCTTGTCATAGCCAAAATCTTGGTGGCTGGCTGGGTGTGGTGGCTCATGCCTTTAATCCCAGCACTCAGGAGGATCTTGGTAAATTTGAGGCCAGCCAGGGCTACATAGAAAAGTCCAGGCCAGGTACGTTTACATAGTGAGATTGTGTCTCAATAAATAAGAAGGCCAATTAAAACAAAACAAAACAAAACCAGAAACCTTGGTGGTTGAGAAAGGGAAGATCTCCCTGAAAGCTTTTTCAGGAAGCCCCAAAGAATCCAGAGTATAGAGAAACATATGGTCAGGGCAGGTCAAGGACAGGTCAGGGTGCCCAGGTTCCTCCTTTCTGCATGGACCATTTAGCTTTCCCTGGTCTAGGCTTCAGCTGCCCAGCCTCCCAGCCTGTGGCCGGCTCTGCAGGTACTGGGCTCATGCCAGAGGCCTGTTGGCATAGTTGCCAGGCCTGCCTGTGCGTGGACAGGAGCAGGAAGAAGGATTGCATAAGGGGAAACTGGCAGGCGCCCCTGCTTCCCTTTGCTGTTGATGCCTTCCAGGGAGGGATGAGGGGCAGCCTGGCTCCCCAACATCCTTTCATCTGCCTGCCAGCTAGGGATAAATGACAGTCCAAGGCAATCCAAGCAAGAGTGTCCCCTATGTCACCTGTGTGCTACCCACTGCCCAGCTCACTTCCAGCCCTGAGCCTGCACACTGGCCTTCGGCTTGTACCATGTGTTTCTTCCTGCAGAGAGTCCGCTCCCTTCTCCTTTGAGTGAGAACTCCCAGCAGCCTCCACTACCACAGGGGCATTTCTTTGGCTATGGTTCTGTAACTGCAGGTAGAATAGATGAGCAGCTGTTGGCGTGGGTTTCTGTGACTCTTAGGGAATGATCTCCTCCCTCTCATTTTAGGGTCTGGGGATGCCCATTTACCTGCTTCAAACACTCCAGGAATCTGGACCATTGGAGAAATCTATTATTTCACTTCTTCCTACTCTTCTGACCATCCACTCAGGAAAAGCCTCTGTGACTTTATATAAGCAGTGGGATAAGACAAGTCAGGCAGAGTTCCTGGCTGATGATGCACCCCAACCCCAAGAGCTGAGCATACTCCCACGACCCCGGAGACCAATACTTTTTGAATCCCAGAACTCCTTTCTATCAGCCCTGGTCACCAGTTGCCCCTGCCTGGCTGGTTCCAGCCTCCTCTCTGTCCCCTCCCCTCCACTGCGCACAGCTGTTTAGGAGCTGCCCCCTCCCTGGGGCTGCTTTTAGAGAGGAACAAAGAGCTGGCGGGGCAGTTGACAAAGGAGACTGGGGGAGTGGTGGGGCATGTCCGAGATGCTTATTTGTAAGCCTGACTCCCTGAAGCTCCAGCGCCTGCCTTTATCTGGCCTGATAATAGACCGAAACCATGTTCTACCCGCTGTGGAGAGATCTGTGCACCTGCCAGGTGGCAGCAGCCTAGAGTGTCACTAGGCACTGCTCCAGCTGACGAGCTGGCCAGATTTGGTAAGGATCAGCCAGGTGGGCAGCCACCAGGTTCCATGTCAACATGCTCACACTTATGTAGTGGTCCTCAGTACCCATGTAGGGAACTTGCAGACACCCGGAAGCCAAAGACTCAATTCCAGCTCCTGGGTGTCTGTATTCCTAGCATTGACATGGTCAAGGAGCTCTGTGGTTGATCCCCAATTTATAACCCTATGTCTGCTAGCCATTTTTATGATCTCTTCCCTGCCTTCCAGTGTCCTCCTCCAACTACTGGGGATCCCCTGACAGAAACGTAGGAATCTCCACAGTAGCTGGTGTGTGAAATACTATTCTGGGCATGGTCTGCCTACTGTTCCATAAAGAAGAAGGTAGAAATCCTTCCTTGTTTTCCTTAATTCACACGCCAGTGTTCAGGCATGTCACCCTTTCCAGGCAAGACCAGCAGGTCTGCATTCCCATTTTGTAGAGGACTGAGGTTTGCATCCAAATCCTCTGCCTCCTAGACCAACCCCCCATGTTTGAGGGTCTATTCCCACAGTTAAATTTGAATTTCTAGAGGGATCAGAAGGTTGGATATGAGTTTGGCATGGCTGAGGAGAGGTGACAGAGGGTCCAGAGATTATGTCACTAAGAGGGCATGGCAATGGGTATAGCTGGGCTTCAGAAATGTCCTGTAAGACTGGCCAGCAGGAATCTGGTGACCTCGGCTTTTCTCTGAAGCGCTTTTGGCTTTGTTCAAACAGTGCCGAGTAAGGCTGGGGTCTAATGACTGTTTTCAGTGGGATATTCCTCTACATGGGGTCTGTCTTGTCAGGTCATCACTCTGCAGTATGTATTTACTCATAATAGTAGCTCAGGCTGGGCCTCCTACCCACCCACTGGCCCCAGGGCCCTACAAACTGATGGAAGCAGATGAGGGAAACAAGAATACACAGGAGCAACGTCCTCACTCTGTGTCAGACCTCTGTGTACTTTCACAGTGAACAGCCCTACAGACACCTATACATCCTCACAGTCCTTAACCCAGGTCTGCATGGGCCTTTGCAGTCTCACCGGTCCCTAACCTCCCAAGTTGTCGTCCTGGCTTGGGAAGCTGAAGAGTAAAGACAGCTTGTATATGAGACTCAGAACTTAAGCATTTCTAAAGCCTTCAACATCCCTGTGACCATCCACAGGGCAGGTGCTGTTTTCACTTGGCTATTGAAGATGCCAAGGAGCTGCATTGGAAACCCCTTGCAAAATTTAGACAACCCTGTAGACAGAATACTATCCACCCCACTCCCTGCCCCATCCAGAGTTGTCTGCATCCTAGGCAGGGCAAAGGGGACTTCAGAGATTGAGAGAGGAGTTGGGGAGATTAGCCCCAGTTATTGAGTGGATCCCACATTGTTTCCTGAGCCCTTTAAATGTAGAAGAAGGAGGCAGAAGACTGATATGATGAAGATCTGGCTCTGAAGCCAGAGAGAGCTGAGAATTGTGGCTGGGAGGTACTTCAAGAAGCAGAACTTCATTCTGTTGACATCCCAATTTAGCCCATTGAGATCCATTTTGGAGTCTGTAGAAATGAATAGAACTCACATAAAATAGTAAGCACAACATGGTGATTTTTACAAAGGTATCAGGGAATAAATGCCCCCAGAACTTGTAACTGGCAGAGGAAGAAATTGCCTTGAGAGCTCTGTCAGTCAGCTTTGTCTAGTCCTGTCTGTCTGTCTGTCCTCCCTGCAATCTATAGGGAACAGAGAGATGCCATGGGAGAAGATGACAGAGACTGGTCCAAAGTGGGCCAGAGCTCCAGCTTCCCTGAACCTCATCTTCTGCTGGTAACTTACATGGGCCTGGACATGCTAGGATGGGTGTGTGGGAGCCTCCCCTTGGATTCCTGTGTGTGTGTGTGTGTGTGTGTGTGTGTGTGTGTGTATCTCAGGGCAAGGAAGTGCCTGTGTGTTGGGGTGCCTGGTTTTGGAAGGATCTTAGGCCCCCTCTGGCTGCACAGGAGTCTTCAGATCCTGGATACTTCTTGGACAATGTGTCTAGTTAGCTCACGTGTGTGCCTATGCGAATATGCACACCCACACTCCTCATGGGGACATGTGCCTTTGCATGCCTGTGTGTATGAATGTGTATGTCTACTCTCTCTCACCTGTGGGAACATGAGTATGGATGCCCAACTCATACTCTGGGTGTATTTCTGCTCATATTCCTTTATGGGTGAATGTGTCACTGTATCTGCTATAGTGCGTGAACATGCATGTGTCTACTGAAACCGTGTGTGTGAATACGTGTGCATGTGAATGTGCAAACATTCAAGTTCCTGTGTCTGAATGTGTAGAGATATGAGCGTGTTCTTTATGCCCCTAAGTGAATGTGAGGGTGGAAGTCTATACACACTTCTGCTTGTGAGTACTTCAGAGTGCATTTCTCTCTGTGCATGTGTGTGTATTTGCGTGTGTAGGCTCCCTGTACTCAATGCTGTCCCTTCCCCCAGACAGTATTGCCTCACCCTGTGACACAGTCACTAATGACTGTTTGCCATTGTCTGAGCATGGTGGCATCACCTGCTCTAATGACAGTCTCTTTGCCTAATGACCTGGCTCCTGCCCCATCATTTGGGAGCCATAGGGCCACTGGCTTGGTGGCCATAGAGATGTTGATGAGCTTAACACACTTCCTGTTGGGGTTTGTGGGGGTGGTGGTAGCACCAATTCCTCCCCTCTCTTACAGCCCTTAGGGTGCTCACGTGGGCCAGGATTTCAGCTGGCAGGTGGCATTCCTAGACGGGAAGCCCCGGGTGTGGGCCCTGATTTCTTTCTGGGTAGGGATGGGCTGATGATGTTCTCGGTTGCCTCTCCCGCAAACATGCCCAGGACCTTAGAAGGCAACCTGACCTTTTGTAGTTACCATAAACAGTGCCTGCCAACAGGAACTGAGATTTCCCTTCTGGACAGGACTCTCTGGGACCAAGATGCTTTGGTTTGGGACAGCCTGTAAGGATCAAGGGAGTCTGGAACTGCCTGGAAGTTCTTGGGGCCCTGGGAAATTTCTCTTGTAAGAAGGCCTCACTAACCTTCCTTGTAATATTTCTGTTTTGACTGAAATTGTGTTAAAATGGCCTCTGGATTCTGAAGGTGGAACCAGGAGGTCTTGATGTCCAGTTGGTGAACTTATAACCTCTTGTTTGTATTCTCACAGCTTTGAGTCAATTTTATCTTCTTTATATCCCTCCCTGCAGATCTCCTTCTTCCTTAAGTTTAGTTGGATGGTCAGAGGAGCCTGGAATCCAGCCTGGTTCACAGGGCTTCACAACAAGTTTTCACAGTTCAGGGGATGGACAAGGAAGTAGGTGTGTAGACACGGATCCCGCAGTGAATGGCAAACTCATCCTACATCCTTCAAAGCCTCCTAAGGCCTGAACTCCCTGTATAAGTCTCTGATACTCCAGGAGGGAGAGTGTGTGCTCCGAGCCTTGGTAACTTTCTATCCACGTCCTCAGCCGTGGCCTTGTCTCCTCAGTTATAAAAGGGTTTGTTAAGTAAGGAAGGAGTGAATGCATCAGCTGTCTCGCCTGGTGACTCAGTGTCCCTGTCCTGGTGGAAACATTCACTCCAACAGGATTTATCAGATGATTGTTTGTGACTTGCTGGAGGCTCACCAGGATGGAAAACTGTGAATGTGTTACAAAACACCATTTCATGACAACACTTACATGTTGGCCTCTGTGTAAAACAGATTTTGTACTGTGAGCTAAGATTAAATAGCTTGTGGCAGATGATTTGCAGTCTGGGGACAGGACCGGGACAATGGAGACCTCTCTCCAGAGCCTCTAGGAAGCCTGTATGTACCAAGGGCCCATGTGTTCTGCCCTGGTATAGTACCTCCCACAGAGGAAGTCCCATCTCTCATTTCCTGGAAGATGTCTGGTTTGGCATCTGAGAGTGGTGTAGGAGTAAAAGCATAGTGCTGGACAGGCAGAGACAAAGGAGACGACCTTCCACGCACATCATGGACTAGTGACTGGCCCTGGGATGCTCCTTCTCCTTCAACTATGAGCCCTAGTCAACCTGGTTCATGGGAAGGTGAGAGGATCAGAAAATGCTTTATATAAAGGCAGATCACTGGACCTGGAGAGCTGGCTCATTGGGTGAGAGCACTGTCACTCAGGAAGCCCCAGTCACCTTACCTCCAGCCCATCACTGGTCCCCAGTAATGCCCATGTTCAGGGTAGGCTGAGTGTTGGGGGAAAGGAAGGTACTACCTTAGCTTTCAGGACTGGGGTGTTGCCCCAAAATACCTTCCATGCTGGTCTCATTGGTGGGTTCTGAATGTTTGTGTGATATATATGCTCGTGTGCATCCATCCCACACTGGTCTGATTGGTGGGGTCTGAATGTCTGAATGCATGCATACAGAGGCTCCAAACCTTGATAGTTCTTCTTTATCATTTTCTACCTTAATCCCCCGAGACACGGTCTCTCACTAAACCTGGGGCTAGGCCTCAGAGATCGTCCTGTCTCCACCTCCAACAGTGTTGGAGTTACAGGAGCATGCAGCAACACCCAGGATTTTGTGTGGGTACTGGGGCTTTAAATTTAAGTCTGTATGCTTAGACAGCAAGTACTCCTATCCACAGAGCCAGCTACCCAGGCCTATTAGTCTGCTTTATAATAAAGCACACTTTCTGATGCCCTCATCCCATAAGCCAGGGTGGCTAAGGGCTTGGGGTTGAAGGAGAAAGAGCATGATCCCTGACCCAAGTGCAGGTTGATGAGGCAAGCCTGCCTAGAAGGTCTTCCTTTGTACTCCACCTGTCCAGCATCACCTCTCCTATTCAGACAGCACAGATGAATGTGTTTTAGTGCTCTGCTCTTTGTTACCCATTCTCTTACAGGACTGCAATTACTGTGCTCACCTCACAGTGAAATAAAGGTACAGAGTGGTCAAGTTCACACAGTCAAGAAGTACCAGAGCCAAGGTTCTTTCCCAGACCAGTCTCTCCCTACAGCCTTCTGTGGCCCTGTAGGGAGTCCCCTGAGTTCTGGTAAGGCTGCATCCCCCACAGACAGCTTGAGGCTAGCAAGAGTGGACCTGGCCCGGGTAGGGTTTGTAGTACACCAAAGGACGTCGATTTTTCTTTGAAGAGGAACACCAGAGATCCTGCCCCCATACGACCTTATCTGGGGCCTCCCGGAGAGTCTGAACAAGAACATAAATGCAAAGAGAAGCTGCTTATTGAGGGGAGTTTCGTCAGAAAGATTGCTTGATTATCAAGAGGAAAAAATTGCAGCAAGAGAGATGTGGCTTCGATTCCAGTGTGTTCCTCGGCACTCCTTAAGGGCAGGGACTAATCCTCTAACAAAATGAACTTAATTAACGTTCCAGGCTCTCCTAGCTTGCAGAGCTGAGGTCTATGAGAACATTTGCAAAGTAGCACATAAGATGACCGAACATACAGTAAACTTTGCATCTAAGTGCTGAGGGGACGCAGAGTAAGCCGGGGAAAGAGCAGGGTGGGGTCTGCTGAAGAAGGATTCCCAAAAGGGCAGCGTGGGAAAAACTGGGAAGCCAGGCTTTCTCTGGGAAGGCAAGAGGCAATGAGCAGCTAGCTTCTCAACAGTATCATTCTAGAACCTTCCAAACCCTAGGGCCCTCATGCTTGTGACCAGACTCAGTGACTTGCTACCCTGACAATTTACCCTGCCTCCTGGGTGGGGACTGTCCAGCAACATGCCTGCCCAGCCTTCTTGGTGCTGCTTGGAAATTGGGTATGGCCTTAAACCAGGTCCTCTTCTCTAGGAATCTGGGGAATTGGATCATCCAAATGTCTTCTGGGTGGAATGTGGCACGGTGGGGTGGCAGAGGGAAGAAGAGATAGTCGCTTCCTATGGTGAGACTAAGGGAGAATCTAAGAGGAGCTTAGAGATACTTCTAGAACAAGTTGTCTCAAAGTCAGAGCCCCCCCTCCCCCCATAGTGGCCTTCCTCCATGTTTGGCTGCTTCTAGGCTGCAGCCTGGGCACCCGCATATCTGAAGAGAATTCTGAGTGGGAGCAGAGGACTGGGGTGGGGAGAATGGTGAGAGAGTTGAGCTCTGGTGGCCCCTTGGGGAACAGGATAAGGCAGAGCTTCGGAGCTGGAAGGTACAGGATTTGGTGGAGAACTCTCTGGCAGGAAAGGTTCTGGGAAACGCTTATGTCTGACATTGTGTGCGACTGCTTTCTCTGGACCTGGGCACACAACCAGGATGTGAAGGTTGCCCCTGGTGGTCCAGCTGCTGGCATCGCAGGGCAGGCCACCTTTCCTAGCATCTGGAAGCTGGAGCCTATCTTACCAGTGATTGGTGCTTGACCTCAAAGCTTCAGGTGAACCTGGGCTGGGCTTGACTCCCAGTTTGTTTCACTTCTAGGGATGTGGTGGTACCAGGACAGAGGCATCTATTTGGGGATTTATAGTCACTTTGTAACTGGCGTTTAGGTGTGTGCCTACAACAGCCTCAGAAATGACAGCTTTTGACCATCATCGCCCACCCAGCAGACTCCCTACTCTTTAACACATGGCAACTGTCCAGAGTCCCAGGGAGATGCTGCAGGGAGAAGAATGACCTGCTCTTCCCCCATCCATGATCTTCAGAGGGAAGCCTGGGAGAATGAGGCCATGCCAGTGTCAGGGACCTGGGAAAGAGCAGAGATGTTGGCCCACTGGTCAGAGGTGGCACATGGAGGCCGGAGGACCATCACATCTGATTCTCGCAGGATGGTTTTGCCGTTGGCTCTCAAGAACTTTCCCGCCTTCCTGGCCTCGGCCTGGTGCCCGGGCTCTGTTGTCAGCATCTGCTCCCCAGGGCCAGAGCCTGGCAGATGCCACCATGAGCTCATGGGGTGGGGTAAGTTGGCAGGTCCCTCGTCTCCCTGGAGCTGTGGCAGGTGCATGTCACGGCCCTGGGCCTGGCGCCTCAGTAATCTCTCTTCTGGCCATATCCCCTTGTAAAGAGGTAACTCTTCCAACTAAGCCTTCTCCACCCCAGTCCCCAGATTCCAGACAATGGTGTGAGGCCTTACGGTTGAACTACAGAAGTGACTTCCCACTGGACAGATGGGATGGCAGGGTAAAGGGCAGGGGAGTGTTAGTATCAGGGACAGACCACAGGACTCCTACATGCCCCCTTCTCTTTTAATTCCCCTTCAGCGCTGAAAGAGATGGGGCGCAGGCAGGAAAGAAGGGTCATTTTCATGTTCCAAGAGGATGGAAGTAGCCACGTGGAGTGGGTGGCCTGTTTCCGCCAGACACCTCTTGAGTGGAAAGGAAATATTATGTCAAGGGGGGCAAGATAAGACAGTAGGAAATTTGGAGTTCCCAGGTGCTGTGTCTCTGGAAGGTGGAGGCTATTTGAAGGTCTGCTCAGAAGAGATGTGGGACTCCAGATGGTGCTTGTGTGAGTTCTGGGTAGCATTCTTTCTCCGTGTGACTGCACACACAATCACGCTGTCCGCAGTAATAGATTTTTCTGCCCACCGGCTCTGAGCTCTCCACAGCATCCGGGCTGCTGAACTGCAGGCCCTAGAAGGAGAGTTGCCCTTTGCTGGTGGTTTGGAATGTATTTATATTTAGGAATCGTGTTTCTCAGGTTGGTGTTGCAGATTAATTTGATCTTTAAATTAATCTTGTTTGGCAGGTCATTTGTTTGTCTTCTGAGATCTCCATATTCTTCTAGGGATTTTTCTTGGGCCATTGTCTGACTCTCTGCTTTTCCTGAGGGTGACCAGGTTTTGCAGATGTTAGGGAGTGGTGGGCAAGCTCCATTCCTTCCCTGTGAACCTACGTCCTGTTTGGACTTATATACCCCCCTGTTCCAGCATCTAAGGCTGGAACTCCTTAGAGTCTACACATGTTCTTAAGACCGACAGTGGTGAGAAGGGTTTCTGGAGACACTGTAGTGTGTGCCTGCCCTCAGCCCCTACGCTCCATTCAGATGCCACATTGGCTGGCGGTCCCTGTCAGTCAGTGGTATTCTATTTCTTACTCATGTCCGAGGGTCTCATATTAGAGTCTTCATTTCTAGGCTCAGTGGCAACCCTGGATATCAGGGTCACATTGGGACCCCAGAGGCTACCCAGGTTTACTTAGTCTTTGTTTACAGACAGGCATCCACAGAGGGAGGGGATCACTCAAAGTCACCCAGCGAGTTGGGGGTCATCTGACGTGACTCCCATCCGTGGCTTTTCCTGCTGTGTTCCAGGATCTTCCTAGTATTGGGCCAATGCCTCACCATCTCCCTTTCCATGTTTTTCTCACTCTTCCATCTCTGATCCTGTCCCCCTCTGGAACCTTTATCTGCTTCTCCCCAGGACCATTAGCCACACGGGCTGTCATTTCCCCTTTCCTAATTGTCTGCATCACAAATGAACGCCCTAATAGTTCTAACCAGACTCATTGGCTTCCTTGCTGTGTGACCTTGGGCTAGTTGCATAACACTCCTAATCCTTTAGTTTCTTATCTGTAAAATGGGCCAGCTGGTTCATTCAGAGCACAGAAGAAACTTGGGAATCTCAAGGGTGAAACCTGAGATGTAGTGAGTGTGGGTGGAGTTGGTGGGGGGCTGGATGGTGTGTGGTTTAAGGGGAGCCTCACTAGGAAGGGCTACACTGTTGGTACTGAGGAGCTCTTGAGGCTTTTCTGAAAGAGAAGTGACAAGCTATCTAGACTGTAGGGTGGCTAACACGTGGGCAGAAATGGCAAGTGTGTGGGCCTTGGCAGATCTATGTTTGGATCTCAGCTGCGGGTGCCGAGTGATGCTAGATCTCCCCTTTCAACCTGTAAGATCAGCACCCTGCCTACTCCACAGTCACCACAGGGTTAAACGGCTTAGCTTGGAGTCTTGGACTGTGTACTGAGTGGGGACCATCATTCTCACTACTGTGTATGTCATTGCCACAGTATGTGTCAGCCTGAGTTCTGGTCTGGCCTTGTACCTGAGTCTTCCTGATCCTGGGTGTTTCTCCTCATTTCCCAATCTGGAAGCTTCCCAAGGGCAAGGCTTGCAGTATCAGCTACTGTTGAGAAGACATGATGTCATTCCTTGGGGCCTCTGGGCAGCTCTGTTGGGGGGGGGGTGTCAAAGGCCTTCCAATGTACCCACAGGCCTTCTACTACCCAACTGATTTCAGAGCCCAGAGCCTGGTGTGGATGCAGAGTGTAACATTTCTTCTCACATACTGTCTAGCCAGCAGTCTCAGGTATAGTCTTTAGGGTCTCAAGTCTGTGATGAGTCTGTCTAGGCAGGCCTGGTACCAGTGAGAGGGCCTTTAGTTGGGGGTTGAGTACTGGCTTCCAGCTGCCCTCTGTGCCTGGGGAGCCACAAACCTGTGCCGCACTGATGAAATTACTGGTGTCTGATAATCGTCGGTAATATCTGTCAACACTTCCAGAGTGTTGAGTGGTGTGTGAGGTGCTAAAGATACTAATTTGGTGGAAATACCCTCACAGCAGAGGGATCACAGACAAGGAGAAATTCAGATAAATATTCCGGGGCCAGTCTTCTCCAGGAAGGGATGCCAGGGGGCTGTGGGCTTTGAGGTATGAACCTGACCCACCCAAAATGGTGGGCGTGGTTATACAAAGGAGATATTAGCAAAGACACCTGAAAACAGTCCTGTGATTAGGGAGCAGGCAAGGACATCTGCTGTCAAGAGCTAAAGCGCCAAGGCACAGTAGGGTGCCCCTGTCTGGGGGAAGTGGGCGGCACCCATGGAGGATCTTTGGGCCGGGATGCTGTAGACAGCAATGGGCTGCAGAGCTAGGGGAAAGGCTGGCATTTTGTCTTCTGGTTAGGAGTGATGAGAGGTAGGGGAGACAGGGAGGTGGAAGGGAGAGACTGAGGTTCACCTACTTGCGTAGGGTGGAGGTTTTGGTACCCTGGACTGTGATGGAAGAGGAGATTGAAGCAGAAGGCCAAATAGGCTCAGAGGCTCCCCCAGCAACTCCTTTTTAGGCCTCAAAGGCTGGTCTGCCTCACAGTGCTGCCTCTCCCAATCTCTGGGAGTGCTGGGGTTCTGGAGGGACAGAGAATTCTGGGAACGAAGCCATGACAAACATCCTGTCCCAGAGCTTCTGTCTTCTCCATACCAGAAGGTCTCAGATCCCCTAAGGGCCCCAAGATAGGAAGGACAAGGAAGACGGGGTCACTGTTTGTGCCTAATGATGGGCCTCAAAGTCTGTGTAGGCTCTGGCTTCTCAGTTTGTTATTCAGCTTTGGTTCTGCATATATCAGGACAGAAGTTTAGGCAACAAGGACATTTGGCCCTGTCTTGAGGTTCTTACTATCTTTATACTCTGGTTGGGGGTGTGGTGATGCAAGGGCATATAGGCAGGCAGGCACTTAGCCTCCATCGCTTCTCAGTCGCCTCTACCTGCACTCTGGGACACTTTTGCCTATCACTCAGAGTTTGCTAGAAATAATCCCTGTCTGAATATTAGGCTGGTACCTGTCTAATACTAGTCTTACGCCAAGGTGCTGAAGTATTTAACCACTTTGTGCTGGAACATTCTAGCCAGCAGAGGTCACTGGAAGGGGTCCTGCCAGCCCTAGGGGAAGAGAAGACTCCATTCAGTGGAGTCCCTCAGTCTGAGTTCCAGCTCTAGAACGTTCTATTATAGGTTCCCACAGGTTGCTCCTCATCTGAGGTGGTGAACTTTGCTTGCCTGAAGCGCCCTGCAGTCCAGACTCCTTCAGGCTACTGGTCTAGAGAAAGGAGGGGCCTGAGAAGTATGGGGCCGGCTCTGTCTGTCCTGACTAGGGGATGGGCTGGTGGGACAAGGGGGCTACTGTGATGGTGATGTGTGCCTTCCCTTCCCCCTCTTTCTCTTCTTACCCTCACACCCATTCCTCTCTGGCTTTATTTTTCCCATCTCTCCTGCCCAGTCCTTCTTTCCAAATTCTCTGCTTTCCCAGAACCTTCCTCCATGTTCCCCTTTCCCCATCTCCTCCAGTGCCCTTCGGTTCACCACCTCCATCTGGGGTTCAGTCTCCCTCAGTTCAAGCTACCAGCCTGGGTAGGAGATTATCCTATATCCTGCAGGAATCCAGGCCACCAGCATGTCCCTCTCCTCCCAACCTCAAGGATGGCTGGGTCCTAATCTGCAGCCAAGTGGTGGCACCTGCTGCCCACCTGGTTCTCTGTCAGGGGCAGGGTTGGGGGGGGGGTTTGTTCCTCTGGTTCCTGCTTTAGAGTTCAGGCCTGGGACAGAGGACTTGACAGTGACACCTAGAGGTGAGGCTGGAGTTTGCAGCTTCTGGGCAGGTGAGACCCCCCCCACCCCTTCCTGATCCTATTCTTCTGAAGGTCTTACATGTATGTCTTGGAGGATGTACTAGTGTGTGAAACACTTGGGCTTGCAAATGTCTGCTGTGTATGTGTGTGTGTGCATGCGTGCACACATGCATGGTGTGTGTGTGTGATTTGAATGTGTCCTATTGGCATGCACCATAGACTTCTGTGTCTCAATGCAGCCTAGGGACGTGGGGGCACTGGAGCAACTTGGAGACCCATGAGGGCTGAGGATAATGAGGGCTTGTATAGGGTGCATGTGACACATACCTGTGAGGACCTGGCTGCTACCAGTGTGTTCACCATGCATGAATGAGATAAGCCCCTAAGAAGCCTTTGTTGCCCTAAAGACACTCAAAGGCTTTGGGGAGTGCTAGGGAAAGCCGTGTGTGCCCCTGTGGTTCTGGGGCAGGGCTGCTGAAATGCTAAGCACTTAGACATTTGTAAGCTTTTAAAGAAATGCCAAATTGGCCTAGGACATCACGAGTCCCCAGTCACTTAAATCTGACTCAATGGCCACCCGAAACCACAGGAATGAGAAGAGCAAAGTTGCCCCCACGCTTCACCCACCCACCCCAACAGGGCTGGGGCCAAGGAACGCAAAGACACCTCCCTGCGAAGCACCTTCCGGGTGTAGCTCATGCTCTCTGCTGACATGGGTCTATGCTGGCCCCACCCTGTGGCTGAGCTGGGCTATAAGAATCTTAAGGAATCTGCTTCCAGATGCCCCCCTTTACAGCCAGGCCTGAGTCCTTCAGGAAAACTGAGTGGGCTTCCTACCAGCGATCCTCTTTGGGTCTCACTTTAGTTCTTTCTAAAAAAGGGAATATGCTTCCCATCTCTTATTCACTTCCACAGGGTCATTTACACATGGGAAATGTAGCCATATGCTTGGTTCATGGCATACAGGAGGTATTCAGTGGGTCTTTCTTGAGAGCTGGCAGCGGCCACAAACCCTTTCCATAGCATCCCCTAGATGAGATATGAGTCATTTATGGCTGGGTAGCCAGAACACACAGGTTCCCATTCTGGAAGCATGAGTCAGCCCAAGTTGAGGAGGAAGGAGGTCACACTGGGGTCAGATGCTGGACCCAGGAAGGAACACATACATGTCTGGCTGTCATCTTATCATGATGCCCATTGCCAGTTGCTGGATCTCTGAGTACCCCATCAGTATGTGTTCAGGATGGATTGACACTGGCTCTGTGATGTGCACACTGTTTTCAGACAGAGCAGCTGGGAAAAGGCTGTACAAACCTAAAGGGATCCCTATGACACCCGCTGTTCCTGAAGTCCCTCTCTCACTGGTATCGGAGTTCTAGAATTTGGCCTGGGACACCCTTGCCTGATTCCTCTACTGTTAGGTCCTTTACCTAGGTCTAACACATCCCATCAGGACGCAGACACACATCCCTGAGTTTGGTGAACATTTGTGTGGAAGGAGTTCCTATTAACCATTTTTTAAAAATCACCTCCCTCTAATAGGGACCCATCCAATTGCAGTAAGCCATGCCTGTTCAGTACAATGAATAGCGTTTGAGGCGGGGCTGGTGGCCCAGTGTCTGTGCCCAGTGGTGCCCACCATTTGAGCCTCTAGTCTGTATCTTTTTAGTGCATGGCTTCTTATCCTAGGAGCCATGGTTTGTATGAGGCCAAGGGCTTATCAATTCTCCCAGTGTTACTGGATCTTGTCTTTTTGGACATATGCATAGTGAATGATCCTACTTCAATCAATTGCACTGGAGAAGCCTGTGCAGGCTGATCAGGGTAGGATGAGGCATGGTGACATGCCTCCCTTTGCCTTCCAGGCATGCAGACAAAGGCACACGCCTACACAGGAACATACAAGCAGGGTGTGGTGGCTCACACCTATAATCCAGTACTCTGGGGGCTAAGGCAGGAGGGTTGTGAGTTCCAGGCCTGCTTAGGTTATACACAAAAACACCACCACCACCAAACCAAAGGGAGCCGAACAGAATAGGACAAAAGCATCAGGAAAACAAGATGGTAGGAATGATTTATTCCTGCTGCTGCACTAGACAGGCCAGAGCAGGGTTTGAAGCTGGCATGGGCTACATTTAGGGACTGAGGCTGGCTTGGTCTCAATCTAAAAACAAAGCACAAGCAAATGGAAACTGTAGAAACTTCCTCCCTCAAGGAAACAAAAGACTCATCAACCCACAAAGAAACATATTATTCTTTGAGCATCCTCTACAGACAGTGGGAGCCAGCAGACACATGGAGAGGCATAATATAGAGTGTGCACAGTACAGCAGCTCACAGACACACAAAGAGACTTATGGACAGGCATTTCGTTTTTTTCCATCTTTGTTTGTTGGTTTGAGGTCTGGGGAGGTGAGGGTTGGGGTGGGGTTTTGTAGCCCAGGCTTGCCTTGAACTATTGATTTTTCTATCTTAGCTTTCTGGGTGCTGAGATTGTGGTGTATCCCATCAGCCTAGGGCATTTTTTTCCTTTCTTGATTTTTGTGAAAACTATCACAGAGGCAGGAAAATTAAACTTGTTAAATCTTGCAAAATATGAACCAGCAGCTTGGCTGCCTGGAGAGGGGGAATTTCCCCGACCCGCTTCGATAACTCATCTGGAAGGAGCATGTTTGGTTCTGACTACAACATTTGATCCCTGCCTGCTCTTGCCTGGACAGCAGCAGTAGAGATGTGGCAGAGAGGTCCAAGGACAATGAGGCGTGGAGAGTTAAATGAATACATATTTATTGTTATTCTTCACTCCATGTGACCACATCAGTGGGCAGAGGCTTTGCTTACTGACCTTCTCCCATCCTTCACCTTCTCTGAGCCACTGAGCCTGAGGGAAGGGAAGGTCTTGGCCACTGTGGGGTGTGGGAAGAACCCAGCTTGTGTCTCCTCTTCTGAGCCCCAGAGGCCATGGGCTTCTAGAATGCTTAATACTGAAATTCCTCACTTAAGCCTTGACTGTGGCCTTGGTCCAGCCTTCCCCATCCAAGCCTTGGGACTGAGGCTCTGGACAGAGAGCTGTGTGCCCAGCCCACGCCTGGCACCCTGTCCCTGACAGTCAAGGTGAACAGGTTTGGCTGCCTGAGTTGGCTGTAGCCTTTGCTTTTAGTGAGACAAATGTAGACTGAGCTTTTGGTGACAGCTGACAAAACATCTTGAACCTTGTTTTTGGACTTCTTTGTAACCTGTGGAGAAGTCAGATCTGTGGTGTGCATTTCCTATAAACAAAGACATTCTCTTCCTTAGTTACAGCATAGCCATTAAACTTAGGAATTTAATGGTAATGTGTTACTGCCACCTAATTGTCAGACTTCATTCAAGTTTGACCAGTTGGCCCAATAATGCCCCGCGCACAGCAAGACGAGCTGGCTCACAGTCCTGTGCTGCTACATTCAGCCATCTCTCCCCTTCTCCCTCCCCTCCCTTCCCCTCTGCTCACCTCCGCTTTCCTCTCCTCTTCTGTTTCTCTTCCTCCTCCCACACCCTTCTCTGCTGGGGACCAAACCCAGGCCCTTGTCTATATCCCTGTCAATGAGATGATACAGTATTTGCATATGATCCTCTCTTCTTCCTTTCCCCCTCTTTCCTCCCCCCCCCCCGCCTCCTCCTCTTCCTTTCTATTTTGTGCTGAGGATTGAACCCAGGGCCTCATGCATACTAGGCCAAGCTCATTCACTGGGTCTTGTTAGATTTTTTTTTTTTTTTAAACCCGGGAAAGTTTCTTCATCTTGATATTCATGACTTCAACACTAGAAGGCTCTCAGTTTGGGTTTGGGTTTATCTGATGTTTCCTCATGATGAGATTCTGCTCCTGCATTTTTGGTAGGAAAAAAACCCATAGGCTCAGTGCTGTGCTCTTTCTATGGCTGCCTGGCAGACACTAAGTGGCATCGGTTTGTTCTAATACGGAGAAGTAAACATTTGTCCCTTAGCAAAGATGATGTCTGCCAGGTGTCTCCATGGCAAATTACTTTTTCCTCTGTGTAATTAGAAAGCACTTTGTGGGGAGAGACTCTGTGTCCATGTAAACACCCTGATCCTCATCAAACTTCCTCTCTCCGGTTTCAGCATCATTGATGTTTCTTGGCTTAATTAATACTCTGATAGTTGCCAAGTCCATGATGACTATGATCGTTCCTTGTTGGCATCTTCTGTATGAAAAAAACTCTTTCTCTTACCTGTGTTTATTCACTTATTTATATTAGTGTAGGTGAAGGGATTCTTCCTTCATGTATTGCTTCTTTCTCTCGTTGTTTATTTTGATGCTAAGATCCTCTCAGCATTGGGCAATGGTGCCTTCCAGTTGTCTTTGCTGTCTTTTGATGTACCTTCCTGGTCCTTTAAGGATTTCCTAACTCTCTGGAACAAGGTGTTTCTGGCTTACCTAGTCTTTTCACATGCCAATCCTGGAAAGAGCCGTTTCTCCATGGAGTGGAGAGTGGTATTTACATACTCTCCATTGCTGTGATCAAAAGAAACCTGAGGAGGAAAGGGTTTATGACAGCATGTAGTTGTAGTCCGTCATGGAGGGAAGTCAGAGTGGGGACATAAGGCAGAAATCTGGAGGCGGGAGCTGAAGCAGAGGCCATGGAGGAATGCCACTCACTGGCTTGCTTTTCTTTTCTTTTTCTTTTTCTTTTCTTTCTTTTTTTTTTTTTTTTAAAGAAACCTTTTTATTTATTTAATTATTTGCCTTGGTGTTTGTCTGGAACTGGAATTACAGACAGTTGTGAGCTGTCATGTGATTGCTGGGAATTGAACTCAGGACCTCTGGAAGAACAGTCAGTGCTCTTATCCTCTGAGCCATCTCTCCAGCCCCCCTGGCTTGCTTTTCATGGCTGGCTCAGCCTGCTTTCTTCACCTGCCAAGAGCTAGCACTGGCCACAATGGGCTGGGACCTCCGATATCAATTATGAATCAAGAAAGTATTCCACAGACTTGCCTACGGGACAGTCCGATGGAGGCATTTTCTCAGTGGATAGTCCATCTTCCCAGATGAGCTCATATCATGATGACAAAAGAAAAATGGAAATTGCCAAGATCCAGACATTGGTTGTGCTCATTGCCTTTGGGGTTTTGCTGATGGATTCTTTAATTTTTAATTTATTTTTATTTTATATGCATTGATGTTTTGCCAGCATGTATATCTATATGGAAGGTGTCTGAGCTCCTGGAGCTGGAATTGTTACAGACAGTTGTGAGCTGCCATGTGGGTGCTGGGAATTGAACCCAGGTTCTCCGGAAGAGTGCTCTTAACCACTGAGCCATCTCTCCAGCTCTGCTGATGGGCTCTTGACTCAGAAAAAAGGATACAGCTTCAGACTTTACCATTTCAAAGAAGGAGTTGAAAACTTGTTCAGTTCTAAGATAACATGGGCATAATGGGAATTTTAATAAAAATATGATGCATATATGATTATCTTTTAGTGTCCCAAGGGGACTGGTTCCAGAAGTCCCCCTGCTCCTACCCCAGACTCCCAAATCCAGGAATGTTTATCCTTTGCATAAAATGTTGAACGATGGATGCCTCAACTGTTTTGCACAAGGCAGTGGCTTCTAGTTGGCTGGAACTTCAGGGCATTGGATCCTGTAGTGTGAAGACATAAGCTGAGGTCGTGGTAAAGCATCAGAGTCTATTGCCAGGATTGTGATGTTGGGAATGGGGATGGGAAGTACACACCCTGGATGCATTGAGGATGTTAAGTGATGGCTGTGCTTCTGCATCCTTGGCACCTGTGACAGCAGAGAAGGTGTAAAGCCAGCAACTGGGTTAGACCATGAAAATGGTCCAGATCACCAACTTTTTGCTCCTAAAGGACTTGCATACTCAGGGTTGCTGGGCCAGTCAGTATACAGGAGGCCCAAACCTCTCCCTTCACATATATCTCTTGCTCTTCTCTCTTAAGACCCTTTCCAGGGAATGCAGTCACACATTCAAGAAGACCCCACACAGAGCCAGGCATGGTGGCTCATGCCTCTAACTCTTGCACTTTGGAAGTGGTGGCAGGAGGATTGTAAATTCTTGGCCAATGGGGCTGGAGAGATGGCTCAGAGGTTAAGAACACTGACTGTTCTTCCAGAGGTCTTGGGTTCAATTCCCAGCAACCACATGGTGGTTCACAACCAACTATAATGAAATCTGGTGCCCTCTTCTGTATACTGTATAAATAAATTAAAAAAAAAATTCTTGGCCAACCTGGGCTACATACCAAGACCCTTGTCAAAACAAAAATAAGCTTGCATATACAGAAATAACCCTACCAGTCAACAATGGATGCTCCTTTTTGTTAATTGAAAGGGACAGAGCCCAGAAGTAACCAATGGGTAAATGGTGGTTGCCAAGGGCGAAGGAAGGGAGCAAAAACAAGGTTCTGGTTTAATGGACACAGAATTCTCATTTGCAAAGGAGAAATGTTCTCAAAGTGAGTCATTGTCAAGGTCACATAAAATATGACTGTATTTAATGCCCATGAAGCAAACATTTAAATGATGAAACAATACATTATTATGTTATAAATATTTTATTACAATATTTTTTTCTTTTCTTTTTTGATTAAAAACTTATTTTACAGGCCAACCACTGTTTTCCTTTCCTCGTATGCTCCCATTTCCTCCCCCCTCCTTTTTACCATCCCCCCGCCCCCCACCCCCCATCCCTCTGTCCGAGAGGGTAAGGCAACAAAGCATGGCATATGAAGTTGAGGTAGGACCAAGGTTTTCTCCCTTGCATCAAGGCTGAGCAAGGTGGGCTCTAAAAACCCAGCTCATATGCCACAAACAGGTTCTGATCCCATTCCTAGGGGCCCCACAAATAGACCAAGCTGTACAACTGTCACTCACATGCAGAGGGCCTAGGTTGGTTCCATGTAGGTTCCCTAGCTGTCATTCTAGAGTCTGTGAGCTCCCATGAGCTCTGGTCAGCTGTCTCTGTGGATTTTCCCATCACGATCTAGACCCCCATTGCTTATATAATTCTTCCTCCCTCTCTTCAACTGGATTTTTGAAGCTCCACCCAATGTTTGGCTGTGAATCTCTGCATCTGCTTCTGTTAGTTACTGGACGAAGGTTCTATGGTCACAATTACGGTGGTCAACAATACAAAAATTTTTTTTTTTAAGTCGAAAAAATGATCCAGGTGCAGGGACTAATTCCTATTATCCTAGCATTCAGGAAGCTGAGGCAAGAGGATCATGAGTTTGGGGCCAGCCTGGCCCACATAGGATTTGTCACTAACAACCTAAAAGTAAAAGTTTTTTTTTCAAAATTTATACTTAAAACTGATGAATCCTGGCCTGATTCAGTGGTTTCTATGGCTCAGTGGTTGCGAGCACTGGCTGCTCTTCCAGATCTAGCTTCAGTTCTCAGCGCCCACATGACAGCTCACAACTGTCTATATGCAATTCCAGTTCTAGGGGACCTGATGTCTTTTTCTGGCCTCTTCAAGCACCAGGCATATATGTGGTGTGCCTACAGACAAAACCCCCATACACATAAAATAAGTAAATGGAAAGCTAAAAATAGCATATGAATTGTCATATTAACATTTCATACTCCAGGATTAACATTTATAAAGGAAAATGGTTTACTTTTCCATAATGCTTTTGACACCAAATTTGTGGGGTTTTTTATACCAAGCATTCCTCCAATTTTCTGGAGATACCAACTGGATAACTTCAGGTTAATTGAACTCCAGAAACTTCTGCATTCCTGCAGACCCCCCTGCTCAGCTGCAAGGGCTGGCCCTCATTTCGGTCCCCAGCCATTCCATCTGACTGGGCCTCACACAACTCTCTTTTCAGGGGCAGCCATTTGCTAGGATGTGTCCCAGAACTTAGAGAGCCACCACTTTACTTGTGCTTAGAAGCAGTTAATTAAAAAGGTTTATAAGAGATAGTTTGTAACTCAGAAATGGGTGTATATTTAACTTCTATAGGGCTCTGGATTCAATCTCTAGGGCACGTGTTTGTGTGTGTGTGTTTGTGTGTGTGTGTGTGTGTGTGTGTGTCCATCATGGTCGTGAATTTAGGAGCCTCTGTGTTTGAGGGGTTGGGGTGTTTGGGGAGTATATAGTACATGTCTTCACTATCCTGGAAGTCCCCTCTCCCCTAATGTAGGGGCCGAAAGGGTAGTTTTATCTGCACCTCCACTTGCTGCCCTGGAGCACAGGGCCAATGGACTGAAAGCTCCAGGCTTCGTAACCTCTGTGGCCCTTCTTGTGACCGACACCCATCCTGCAGCTCATAGTCTTCTTTGAGTAAAAGATGCTCCTATTCACTTTCGAAAATCAGAGGGACTTGGAATTCTGTGTCTGAAACTGGGGTGAAGAAAAGGCACCTCCAGCACCCCTCTACATCAGGAAATTGCAGAGGTCTGGGGTTCTGTCAGGAACTAGAGCAGAGATCAAACACACTCTGTCAGGGCTGCTCATGAGGAAGCCAAGGAAAAGTCGCCCACAGTTTCACTGTTGAATCCGGTGGCGGCAGTATCACTCAGGCATTTCCCTTTCAATGTCTCTCAGTGTTTGTTTCTAAAGCATGTCATGTTGCGCCACCTTTTCATGGTGCTTGTCTGCTTAAGACAATAAAAACATCCCCTGCTCAGGAGAGGCCGTGCAGGCTCTGTACGGATTGTTCTCTTGGTTCTCACTTAATCCTTGACATAATCTTGCCAAGTAGGCACTTTCTTGACATTGCAGATAAAAAGTCTGAGCCTCCCACTGCCTTTGTCAGAAGCATAAAGCTAGAATCAGAACCCCGGTTTGATCCCAAGTGTGTTTTCTGCCTCTTTGGGTGACCAGCCTCTCCAAAGGTAGAAATATTTTTCATAGTAAAATACTATTTTCATAACTCTTACTCTAAATGTAGGCATATTATAGTCAATGAGGAGCTGTCTCATAACTTACCAAATCACAACCCTATTGTACAATATACAGATAATATATTTTCTCTATATATGTTTTCTATATCGTGTGTGTGTGTGTCTCTGTGTGTGTATGATGTGTGTGTATGTGTGTGTGTGTGTGTTTGTGTGTGTTTTATAATGATGGATATCTTCATGAAAGTTGTTTAACTGAATTGCTTTTTTTCCTCCTGAGTGATTACTTTAATTTGACTGCCAGGTTCAAAACACAGTGGCTTATTATTGCCTTATAAAAAATAAATGGTGCTTTTAAAAAAATATAGAAAACCTAGCATGTGTATGAGTATATATGATATATCGAAGGATCAGTTAAAAGGCTTGTTGTGTGTCAGATATGGTGTCAGCAGTGGAAGGTGTTCTGTCCCATGGAAATCCTAAGGGCTTAGGAACTCAGTCAGAAAGCCAGAACGAGGTTACTTCAATTACATAAACCCACATTTCAGGTGCTGGGCACAGCTGAGGGCTGAGCTGGAGACCAATGCTCAAACGGATGGTTGCTTCAGCCCAGGGAAATGAGGTGTGAGGTAGATAGGGTCACCAGCTGATGGCTGTGACATCCAGAGTTCCCATGTTCTGACTTCAAATACACATTTACTACTTAACAAAAGGAGGGTGAATTGAATCACATTTTCTCTTTGACACAAGGTTTCACTCTGTAGCACTGTCTGGCATGGTTCTTCCAGTGCTTCTGCCTCAGGCTCATGAGTTACCTGTCTGAGCAACAGTCCCTGGGCATTTTATGCCGGGAGGTACAGCTGTTTACTTTTGTGTCATCTCAGGGGCCTCCACCTAGTCCAGAAGATAGGGGGCGCCAGTGTGCGGAGGGAATGCCCAGGCACTGGCTTTCCCTGGGCTTCCTGGTGACTAGCTTGCTTGGGTGCCTTGCCTGCTCTGGCACCCACTTGGCAGTTTTCCAGCACCCAAAGAGTGCCAGCCTGAGAGCATCCACCCTCTCAGACATACCAGGCCCACTAGGCTTCACCTTCTCCTATAGGTCTCAGTTTTGACAGCCTCTAACCTCTTTGTTCTGTGGCAGCTTTGCCTGCTAATTCTGCTACAGAGACTCCCTTTAACTTTTCATGCCTGTGGTCAGCAGCTCTTCACCTAGTTAATTCTCTTCTAGTCCCTGAAGCCAGACCTGGTTAATGGCCATTGGCCTGGCCCTACCATTTAAGAAGGATTTGCACCGACCCCTCCTTTATGTTCTTTCCTTCCCCCGCCCTGCCAGAGGGTGCACTCCTCAACCCTCTCCCCCCCCATTGCTTCTTCCCCCCTTTCTCCCTCCCTCCCTCCCCCTCCATCTATCTTTTCTCTTTCTCCATAATAATAGTCTTTCCACATAGACCCAGACTAAGTGTCTGCTGCGGCACTGCCACCGTACACAGCTTGCACATGGGGCATGAGGCCTCTCTCCGTGCATTGACATCTACTAGTTCACTGCGTAAACGCCGTATTATATCATTGGAACCTGATGAATAAAGTCAGGCTGGAGGCCCTGAGATGCTGAGGCTCTTGGGACCACTTTTGTTTTTTTTCACATTACTCGAGACATGATCTCACTGTATGGCTTAGACTAGTCTGGACTCTTGATCTCCATCATTTTATCTCTAGAGTAACAGGATCACAGCAACATGCCAGTGGGCCTGTGTCAGTTGCTTTGTTGGTTAGGGTTCATTCTAGATTGTTCTAGTTAGGACATATATAATACCCAGCTGTCCTGAGAAATTCCAACTGGGATGTTTTTGGTAGCTACACATTCCATAAAGTCAAGGGTATCTGCTAAAGAAACGAGTACATTTCAAATGGTCTCTTTTCATAAATGCACACACATACCTTGCTGATTTGATGCATTAAGCAACCACAGAATTAACTGTCGCTTTGCCTTTGTCCATCAGCAGTTAGTGAGCATTTGGTGAGGGTCTGGTGCTGTGCTAGAGTGTGGGGATGGAGATGATGTCAGTTCTTACCTGGAGATCCAGCTTCCTAACTGAGAAAGACATACACAGCTTTCAGTTAACCACAGCAGACTGGACACACATGCTCACCAAAGTTCCCTCCCAAATCCTGCAAACACAGCAGCAATGTTTATTTACTTATCCACACACAGATTCCACATCAGTTGTTTGTTTTGAAAGTGGGGTCTGGTTTTACAGGGTGGACTTACAGAACACGAGCATAATGTGAGTTTCGTATTTGCTTACACACAATTTTGCCCGTGAGAAACTTGGGTAGCTCTGAAAACTGCACCCAATGAAACCAAGCCAGGTAGGAACCATAAAACATATGCTTTGAACATCTGCCAGCAGCTTCCGCTCACTACATACATCTGTCAAGGTGGGAATTAAAAACTTTCTGTGGCTGGGTTTCAGCCATTCCCCTACCACTGCCTGGCAACACCTCAGAAACCCTGCCGTTTTTCTAAACCACATCTACTGCTACAAAGACTTGAATTTTGCTTTTTCAAGAAAGAAAATTTATTGTGGTAGAATTCTTTGATCATTTAGTAAAGTAGCTACCATTCTGATCGGTGCCTGTCTTTTTTTTTTTTTTTTTTCCTAGTGTGAACCAATAAAGTTCTTGAAGACCTGTGCCTCAGCTTTGTTTTTCTTCTCTAAGACCCATAGTGCTGGAATCTCATGAGTCTGTGCAGCGTGGTGCTTTTTAGGAAACACGGCTGTGGTTTTATAGCCACAACGCCTATCACGGCAACCGTATTCTCACCTGTCAGCATATATGACAGGCAAGGAAAACAACAGGAGATGATTGCGGAATGCTTGGAAAGAAGAACAAGAACAAGCTGCAACTTAGGCCTGAGAATGCTGACTCTGGAGACATCTGTGGGAGAGGACTGAGCTCCAGCAGTGGTCTGCTGCTGAGTAATGAGTTATAGATGTGCAAGGCCAACCTGTACCAGGCCCTGAAAGAAAGAATGGCTGCTGAGAAGCCTGACATTCCCAGAGCTCAAAGTGGGTGAGAAGACGAGGCAAGTTCCTCTCCAGTGTGGGGAGAGTCCTTATTGAATTCAGGGCCATTAGCAGAGAGAATGGTTTGTGCTTTAACATGAGGCCCAGAGTAGCCCAGAAGACAGACTCATCTGAGTGAACCGCTACAGCCCAGAGCCGGTAGACAGAGGATCCCAATAAATCAGGACACAGCTGGGGAGACCGAAGCGGTCTGGTGTGGACAGAAGAACAAACACAGATCATTGCAGTAAATTAGACACTTGATACAGTTATAAGACAATCCCACAGAGTTAGAATAGCTTTTCAAAAACTGATATTCATATTAAAACAATACATTCTATATAACTTACCTGATTGTGGATCATAGGTTCCAATAGAGAACTAAAAATATATATAAAGCTTCTAGTAAAAAACAAGAGAATAACTGCATAATCTTGGTTAGAAGAAATTTTTTAGATTAAAACACAAAAACAGAGCATAAACATTGGATGAATTGGACTTAAAATCCTTTGATTTTTTTAAAAGGTGTCATCAGAAAATAAAAAGATGGGGGATACAGCTCAGCAGTAGGGCAACTGAGGAGCATACTCAGGGTTTTGACTGGATACTCACGCTCTGGATTTGACTGAGTAAAAATAGTCAAAATTTGTATATCAGACTGTGAACCTAACTGCAGAATATATAGAGGGTACATCAATAAGGAGACGGATAGTTCAATCAGAAACTGGGTGAAATATTTATTATATGCATTATAGGGTAAGACGTATAAATGGCCAATAGGTGCATGAAATATACTTGTTACTAATCACTTGGAAATCAAATTACAACTGTTACCAGCTGTCAAAGTGATGGTAATATCAAGAGCCTATGACTGTGTTGAGCAACTAGACTGTTGATATCTTGCTGTGTGAAAAGTAAAATGATAAGCTACTTTGCATTCAAGGGCTGAACTTGCTGTATATCTAGGCTGGCCTTCCTTCTGGGCTTCTCCTGCCTCCAAGCACTGAGATTACAGATGCACACCACATTGCCAATTTTTTTTAAAAGTTAAATTGTATAATCCAGAAGTTGAGGGGCTTGGGGTTGGTGGTGGCACACACTTTTAGTCCCAGCACTTGGGAGGCAGAGGCAGGCAGATGTTTGAGTTCAAGGCCAGCCTGGTCTACAGAGTGAATTCTAAGTCAGGGCTATTCAGAGGAAACTTGTTTCAAAAATCCAAACCAAATCACACCAAAAAGCAAAAAAAAAAAAAAAAAAAAAAAAAAAAAAAAAAAAAAAAAAAAAAAAAAAAAAAAAAAAAAAAAAAAAAAAAAAAAAAAAAAAAAAAAAAAAAAAAAAAAAAAAAAAAAAAAAAAAAAAAAAAAAAATTACCTTTAGGTACTTATTTAGGAGAAATAAACATTGATACATTAAAATATTCACATGAAAATATATCTATCAACTTTAATTATACCAGACAAAAATGGAAAATACTGCCAGTCTATTGGCAATGTTTATTTGTAAACAAAGTGTGCTATACATATATAGCATATGTATGACTGCTATTCAGAAATAACAGTAGCAACAATACTAATTAACACAAGCAACAATATAGACAAGTCTTCAAAAATGTAATGTGGAGGGCTGGAGAGACGGCTCAGCAGTTAAGAGCACTGACTGTTCTTCCGGAGGACCTGAGTTCGATTCCCAGCAACCACATGGCAGCTATCAACTGTAATTCCAAGATCTGATACCCTTATAGTTATACATGCAGGCAAAACACCAATTCACATAAAATAAATCTTAAAAAAAATGTAATGTGGATAAAACATCCAGACAGTAAATAGCAGCTATTGTGTAGTCTATTGGTACAACATTCTACAAAAGACAAATTCATATATAAAAGTGAGTGAGGGTATATATACTTATGGCCTGGGGTTGTAGGCATCAACTGTAAAGAGGCACAAAAGAATCTTCTTAGGGTGATGGATGTGCTATTTATCTTTATTTTGGTGAGAGCAACACATTTATTAGAACTCATCCAACAGTGTACTTGAATTGTATGTAACTTGTACCTCATTGGTCAAAGTCTACAACCTATTGGGACTGGCTAATGTCTGCTTAGAAATTCACTGGACCTTGGGACTTCCTAGCCCATCCAGAACCACCAGATTCTTTTCCTTCACACCTCAGCACTAATAGAATTTTTATTACAAGTGACAATAAACCCTGCTGTGGGAATAATTCCTGCTGAGAAGACAGGACGAAGTGAAAGTTGGTAACCAACATCCTCTAGTTCTCTTCCTTTGGCTTCCAGAATGCTGGAACCAGCAGCTGACCTTGGCTTGACCTTCTGCCTCTATGCACTGAACATACAGCCAGTGAGGCAGTCACTGGTTACTGGTCACCAGTCATCTGAGAAAGATCACTCAGACAAAAACCAGAGCTTAAAGTACAGATAGGAAGACAGAGAATACATTTCACAATACAAGTAAAATACAAAACAAACACATGAATCCAAAACCAAGACCCAAATTAGACTTTAAGGAAGGAGCTAGTTAGAGAGAGGGAAATAATGAACAAAAATCCTTCTCTTTCACTGTCAGAGAGGTATAGGGGCTACTTCATCTAGGAAGCAGGAAGTAGAGGCATAACATAATGTAGAGACATATGGATATACATTGTAAATGACAGAGTTAAAAGTCAAATGTGGTTGCTTTTAGGGAATAGAAATTTTCAATGGATTTGTGTGTGTGTGTGTGTGTGTGTGTGTGTGTGTGTGTGTGTGTGCCTGTGCATGTGTGTGTGTGTGGTGTGTGCCAGAGGACAGGCTTAGGTATCACTCTTCAGGTCTCTCACTGGCCTGGGACTTCCCAAGTAGGCTAGTATAGCTGGCCATTGAGCCCGAGGGACCTTTTTGTCATTGTCTCCCTAACTGTGGAACTATAAGCACACTACCAGGTCTGTCTGAATATTTTGACATAGGTTCTGGGAATTGAACTCAGATCCCGAGGCTCATGGGCCAAGTACTTCACAGCTGTATCATCTCCCCAGTCAGTATTATAAGTTTTACAGTTTGTCTCTACATCATAGTTATGCATACTTTGACAAAAATTTAAAGCTACATATCTGTCTATTTATATCTGGGAAATTGTAAAAGTGGTGGATGAGGTGGAGAAGGGTGACTTTCTCCTCAGCTCTCCTCCTGGACAAAGAGTGGGTGGGGAAGCTGTTTCTTACAACCCAGAGCAGATGCGGGAGAGACTTAGGATTCTTAGAACCCTGGAAGTGAGGCATGGCATCCCTTGAGTTACCTAGGCTGGCAAATTTCCTCCTTCAGGACCAGAAGAGGGTTCAGCCCCAGCCACTCTGCAAAAGGTCTTAAGGAGAGAGAACATGAGATGCAATGTTGCTGGCTTCTCCAGAAGAGATGCATTCCGCTTGCCCTTTTCTGTTGATACCAGAGGCAGCAGAGAAGTTGGAGACTGTCCCCACTCTTCAGCAAGAGGGTCCTGTGTACCTGCCCACCTGCTCCAGTCAGAGGGAAAACCCCAGCTGAACAGATGCCACCAACAGAAGAAAATGTCATGAGATTTAGAAATAAGTAATTAAAAAAATATTTACAGCAACAAAAACCACTCCCAGGAAACTTCAACAACAGTGATCAGAATGGTTTGGAAATATTATAGAAATCCAAAATTAAAAACCCAATTAAATATGTGAAATATAGACATATCACCAAATGAATAAACTCTTTGGACATTTTGAACAAAAGAATTAGGAAATGTAAGTCACAACCGGAAAAGAACAAGGGGCTAAATTAGCTAGAAAACTTTGTATCTGAGTGTTGTTTTAAATGTAAGAAATAGAGGAGAAATAACAGAGAAAGGAAACATCAGAAAAAGATTTAATGATCCCAAAGAAACTTGAGGCCAAGCGTAGTAGCTTATGCTGGTAAATCCAGCACTTGAGAGGTGGAGGAAGGCAGATGGAACGGGAGTTTGAGGCCAGCCTTAGCTACATAGTAAGTGTGAGGCCAACCTGGGCTATGTGACACTCCGTAATAAACAAACAAACCTCCAATGGAAAGACTTGAACACTAATATCTAAGCAAACAATAAAAAGTGAGACGCATATGTAATCCTTTAGACTCCAGACACAACAAAAAACCTGAGAAGGAAGGAGCCAAAGTGACCTGAGTGAGATCCCCTGCAGCTTAGAAACCGAGACGACTCACATTTGAAAATCATGGCCAAAAATATTATTTAACTGTGAGGATTCTAGATGGGGAGACGTTTCCAGATACACGAAGCTATCCCACAAACCATTTCTAAGCAAACTGTTTCATAACGTAGTCTAGGCAAATAAAGCTTAAATTTGAAAAATAAAAAAAATTCCAAACTCACAGTAACAGTAAGACAAACAGGGTGAGAAACAGTGGACCTGAACAAAGCTAATAAATATACAGTAAATAAATGGGTGATGATAAAGTGATTTCAAATGGTCAAAAATTGGAAAGGATCTTGAAATGCATGAAAACCATGGGAAATCCTTAATAATGGATTGGAACTAAAATGACAGGTGATTTTGACCAAGCCCAGGATTTGGACCAGGGAAGTTTGTGGGGATAGGAGAAGAGAGGAGGAGACAGGGAAATAAAATCTGAGATCACTCTGCCTGAGTAGAGGGGTCATATTGCTATAATGTTTTAATAGTGAATTCAGGTTCCAATGCAGTTCAGAAAGGATAGTCACTATTAGACCTAGAGGAAAACCTCTCACACACTAGGGAACATGAGATGCTCCTGCAGGAGAGAAAGGGTGTGGCCTTGAGGCAGATAAGGGGAGGAGATAAGTCATTCTCCCCAATGCCTTTGTCTTTATTTTTACTTTCTACTTATAGACAGGGTCTCTCCGTGTAGCCCTGGCCGGCCTGAACTCAGAAATCTGCCTTCCTGCGCCTCCTGAGTGCTGAGTGTCCATCACCATGCCCTGCTCCTTTGATTTTAATCTCTCTCTTTTTTTCTCCCCTCTCCAACCTGCCCAACAATAACACTATGATGTATGAAATGCTTTTTAAATTATAAGCAAAGCTGTAAGAAACACTGGAAAGTCAGTGTGTTCAGACTCGAGAGTGTCTGAAGACTGCTTCCCACCATGGCTCTTCTTTTTCCCAGCATTCTTTTCACCTTCTCTCTTCAGAAACAATGAGTAATGCTTGTCAGTAGGGAAAAGGCTGGAGAATGAGATGTAGATAACCCTGGGAGGCCCCCAAGTACAACCACTGAACAAGTGACAAGTTGAGATGGATATCTGTGCACTTGCAAGTTCACATTTGTTGACGGAGGGCGATGTTCCAGCTTGTTCTGCAGGGGATTTTGTTGTTCTCATCTTCTGAAAAGAAGCTGGATTCTGTGATGGCGTTTAGAAGACATCACGTTGGCAGCCACCAGACCAGTGGTTCTCAAGTTTTTTAGTGCTGCAGCCCTTAAATACAGTTACCCACCTTGCGGTAATCCCCCCAACTATAAAACTATTTTGATTGCTTCTGTGTAACTGGAATTTTGCTATTGTTATGAATTGTAATGTAAATATCTGATATGCAGGGTATCTAATATGTGACCCGGTGAAAGAGTTGTACGACTCCCCAAAGGGGTTGTAACTCACACACTGAGAAATGCTGCACTGGAGAGTGGATCAGTGTCAGGAGAGACTTCCGATTCAGAAGTTGAACTAGCTAAGGTCAGTGTTGGGTGTTGGTCACTGTTCACTTTACCTTCTCAGACAGGACCTTTCACTGAACCCAGAGCATGCTGGCCAGACTCACTGTCTTCGCCCCCACAGCACTGAGACTACAGGTGTGCTTTTCACTGGGTGCTAGGAATCCAAAGTAAGGTCCTCATGCTTATACAAGCATGCTGGCAGCTGAGTCACCTCCCCAGCCACATGACTCTGCCATTTTTTGTGGACTATGCATCACTGTGCAAATGATCCAGTTTGAGGCTAGAGGCATGGGGCTGCAATACAGCTCAGAATTCTCCAAACGTCTGCTGACTAAATAATGAATTAATAAATGAGGGTGTGGCTAAGGTCACCCTTAATGTAAACTGTGCCCATACATGTAGCTCTCTTGAGCTGGTCTGGTGTTCTCTTCTGCTTAATATTGAGCACACTCAATAATCTCCTAGTGCTCCACTGAGCACAGACCACCCAATCCACAGAGCCATCGGCTACCAGGTGCATGTTTTCCCCGCCAGCCACTATAAACCCTATAACTGTAGCTACCACTGATTCTCTGCTATGCTCTTGAACAGCAGCTTCTTGAAGATGGGTCATCTTACATTTGCGGGGAGGTGGGGTGATAGAACTTGAAGTTGACCCCATTGCTGTAGTGTACTTCCAGAACCAACAGGTTCCCCGAGGGGCCTGTGGACTCTTGCAGTTTGCTGAAGAGCACTCCCATCTCTTGCTTGCCATTTCTTCATTTTATATCTAATGGGCCTCAATAAGAAGTAGGGAAACCATGTTTTTGTATGTCTAGTTCCAGAGCATTCGACAAGCACATGGGAAATGCCAGGGTTTGTAACCAGAAAGAGCATAGTTTTGAGAAATAAGGACAATGTTAAGAAAGGTGGTATCCCAGATGGCAATCTCTGGGCCCTCATCAGCAGAGAGAGACTGGGAATGTCCACCAGCTATGTCACTGATCAGCTGCCATGGTGGCATCTCCATCATTGGGTCTTTTGAGAGGTTCAGAGCTCCTAGCATATCATAAATGTTTCATTCCTCAGTACCTGAGTCCCATAGGGTAGACACTGTTGAGCTTACATTATAGATAAATGGAGTCTCATAGAGATCAGCTACAAGGTCACATAGCAGAGATGAGACTGTCTGAGTCAGATCACTGTCACTGTGTGGCTTCTCCTGAGATGGCTGAGCTCTTGGAATGTCATGATGGCTGAGCCTGGAGAAATCCCCCACACATGGGATGGTCAGGTGTGGGGAGCAAGGAAGCCCTAAGGGAATGGAGTCCTGAGTGAAGGTGTGATGCTGTCGTGGCCACTGCTGTGTCTAGACCCCAAAATCTAAGACCCATGGGAAATGGCAAAATCTCTCCCAGATCAGGCTTAGGGAAATGACAAAGTCTCCCCTTTTGGTCTAAGCACAGACATAGACAATGTGTGCAGAAAATGTACACACTAGCTTCATCTGCCTCCCAGATATTTTGGTCTGAAAACTGATCCCCAACAGAGACTGGTCCTACAGCTGAGCTAACCCACCTCCTTGTTCGGCTGTATCAGTCACCCCCACCTCCCTGCTCAGTTGTATATAATAAACATGCTAAACTTCCCGGTTGCTGTAGCCTGTCCATCAGAGAGGCTTTTCTGTGTTGTCTTTTCTTCATTCCCTTGGTAACCCAATCACATCAATCCCAGGAGCCTTGTTGGATGTTGCAATCAGATATAGAGAATTCAGGAGGCATTCACCAGAAGCAGACCTAGGTAGACGCTCCAGAGCCTGACTTGGCCTGCACCACCCACTTTGAGTAGCTGGACATGTGCTTTTGTCTGCCCTTAGCTCCTTTTCCTACTAGAGACTTGGGGCTGTTCCCTGTGTGCTCCACCATGATGCTTAGGTGCATCCCTCTGGACCCCGGTCCAGTGATTTGCATGTAATTTGCATAACTCTCTCATCCTTTTAACCCATCTGTCTCTCTCATGTGCCAGTCCACGTGCATAGGTCTGACCTGTTGTAAATATCCCTTTATTTAGGCTTCCTGCACTAGTCAATGTCTATGTAACTTACCTTCAAAGGGGTTCTTCCAGAGCTGGTGATGGCTCAGTGGTTAGAGGTGCTTGGTGCCAAACTTCCTGAGTTTGATCCCTGGAATCAACATGGAGGAAGGAGAGAACCAACTCCAAGCTGACCTCTAACCTTCACATACACACATGGTGAGTATGTTTCCTGACTGCTCTGAACTCACAAAGTTCCAAAGGGTCCTTCCAGTTCCTGCTTCCTCAGCTCACTGAGACTGCAGCCTGCTGACATCTGACTTCTTAGCCCACATCAGCAGTGATGGTGTACAGTGACCATGGTGACCACGGTGCCAGAGGAAAGGATCACAGTGACCAAACACTGACCAAAACAAAAAAGGGTTTGTTTCAGTTTCCAGGTTGCATTCCATCGGGAAGCCAGGGCAGGAAGTCAAGGCAGAGACCTGCAGGGCCTGAGGCCGGGACCATGAGGAGAGCTGCTCACTAGCTTGCTTTCCCTGGCTTCTTTTTAATATGACTCAGGTCTATATTTTCAGAGATGGCACCTCCCATAGTGCACTTTGTTTTCCCATATCATTTAGGAATCAAGAAAACACCCATGGACTTGACCTCAGGCCGGTTTGCTAGAGGCAATTCCTAAACTGAGAGTCTCTTCTTAGGTGTCTAAATTTGGGTCTAGTTGACAGAAATGAGCTATGACACAGAGTAATGGTAAACATGCTGAGAAAGGTGAGGACATATGGGGGAGGGGACAAGCTGAAGGAGGGGTGACATTGGGGGGGGCTGGAGAGGGCTGGGATAAGAACAAAGTACATCGAACGGTACACAATATGAAGAAACGTATTACAGTGCACAATGCTAAAGAAGCCATTAAAATAAAGTAAAACCACACAATTTTTTTGGTGGATATGTAAAGTTTAAAACCACAGGGGAACTGGAGAGATGGTTCAGCAGTCAAGAAAGAGCACTGGCTGCTTTTCCAGAGGTCCCGGGTTTGATTCCCAGCACCCACATGCCAGGTCACATCAGCTGTAACCCCAGGCTTGGGAGGTTTGATATCCTCTTCTGGCCTCTGGGGTGTTTCATGCATGTGATGCACGCACAGAAATGGAGATAAAGCATCCATATACATAAAAGTCAACAGATGAGCTAGAGATTTGAAAACCTAGTCAACATAGAAAGGGTGTATTTAGATCATTGAACAGAAAGCAGTCCACTGAACGAAGCTATGACAGTTTAAATGGGATGTCCCCTGTAAGTCTTATCCATTTGAATTCTCAGTTCCCCAGTTGGTGGCTGTTTAGGGAGAAATAGGAGGTGTGACCTTGCTGGAGGAAATGTGTCACTGGGGACAGGCTTTTTACTTGCAGTTCAGGATATGAGATCTTAGCTGCTAGTCCCGCCTCCTGGTGCCTGCTACCTCTGCCCCACTATCAAGGACTCTAACTCTTTGGAGCCATAAGCCGCAGAATAAACTCTTTCTTCCAAGAGCTGCCTTTTATCACAGCGATAAAATTGTGACTAATACAGCAACTAGATCACCTCATTATTTAGGTTCCCTGTTGACAGGCACTTAGCTTTACAGTTTTCCTTGAATGTAAGATAGTACATGAGGGACCATGTGTACATGGGCAGTTACTGTGTACACCAGGAAGGGCAGAACTTCGTGGTCAAGGGCTGATGGCTTCATCTGGCTGATGGCTTCTTGTACATGTAAAAGCTGTTGACATGGTTTTTGAAACATTTATTTATTTTTAAATCTTATGTGCATGTATGAGTGCCTGTATGTATGTGGACCATGTGCATAGCTGGTGCCCATGGAGGTGAGAAGAGAATGTCAGATTCTCTGAAACTGGATTTACAGATGTGTTGTGCGAATTCTAATTGGTCTTACAATAAAAACCCGGAGCCAGATATTAAAGAAAAGCTGAAAGATCAGAGAGACAGGGGAGCAAGCCACAGTCACTTCTCACCTAGCCAACTCTTCAGGTTGAAAGGGGTAGACCCTACCCCTACAAATCCTCAGACTGTATGAAACTAAATAGAAGTGCAGGCTGAAATGGAAAGAGTGAACTCCTGCTTCCTCCTACCCTATATACCTTTCTCTGCCCAGCCATATCACTTCCTGGTTCAAACTTCCTAGAGCTGGGATTAAAGGCATATGTGTTTCCCAAGTACTCGGAGCAGAGGCCTAGGATCCCAAGTGCTGGGGTTAAAGGTGTGTACTACCATGGCTTGGCTCTGTTTGACCATGAACTCACAGAGATCCATCTGGAGCCTCTGCCTCCAGAGTGCCAGGATTAAAAGTATGTGCCACTACTCCCTGACCTCTATGGCTGACTCTGTGGGTGGCTCTGTCCTCTGATCTTCAGGCAAGCTTTATTAGCTATACAATGTATCACCACACAGATGGCTGTGAGCCTCCTTGTGGATGTTAGGAACTGAACTCAGGCCCTTTGCAAGAGCACCCAGTGATTTTAACCATTGAGCTGTGTCTCCAGCAGTCGCCTGCTGATGTCTTTTAAATTCTGAGATCTTTTACCAACTTTCCCACAAGAATAAATGACAATAGATAATCCCAGGAGCAAAGGGCAAGATTTGCTGTTACTGCCACAGGTCCCCCAAAAGACAAGATTTGCTGTTACCTCCACAGACTCCACCCCTCCCCCCAAAGGATG
The DNA here is from genome assembly GCA_004025045.1 of Sigmodon hispidus. Taxonomy (NCBI): domain Eukaryota; kingdom Metazoa; phylum Chordata; class Mammalia; order Rodentia; family Cricetidae; genus Sigmodon; species Sigmodon hispidus. The sequence continues at coordinate 112,257 of PVIH01003388.1, forward strand.
CTGCTAACATCAATTTCGGTCTTTGATGACTTGACAGGCACAGAGATTTTGTCTGTTTTGCCACTTTCTTCTGAGACAGAGTCTTGCTGTGTATGTAGCTCGGGCTGATCCTCAGCTCACCATCCTTCACTGTCAGCTCTCATAGTGCTGGGATTATGGGCGTGACCACCACACCAGCCTGCCTTCCTGTTTCTATTCTTTCTCCCACCCTAATCTGAGTGGTGCTGAGCAGTCCTTCATATTTGTTATTAATTTTCCTTCTTACAGTACTGCTTACTTTAGTGTGTGTGTGTGTGTGTGTGTGCGTGCACATGCATGTGCACATACATATGCCTTCAGGTACTCAGAGGCAGAAGGTATTGGATCCTCTGGACCTAGAGTGACAGGTAGATGTGAGCCACCTGATATAGGTACTGAGACCCTAACTAGGTGCTCTAACCATTAAGCCATTCTCCCACATCTCTAGTGTCATTATTATTTTTTATAAGTAACCCAGTGGTTCCAATGACTGGGATTCAAATCTTAGCTTTTCCACATATTAGCTGTGGAAGCCTGGGCAAGCACCATAAGTTATTTGTGCCATAATGTCTTCTTTTCAGATCGGGACAATAAACTGGGTTTGGTGACACATGCCTATCATCCTAACACTTAGGAGGCTGGGACAGGTCCTTTAAGAATCTGATTGACAGCTTGGGCTATGTGGCGAGAGCCCATCACAATTGGTGGAGGGGGATAATGCATCTCTGTGTTGTCAGTTATATCATACGGACAAAGTGGTACAACAGATTTGAAGCAGGCACACATGCATGAGGTACTAGGTAAACAGTAGCCCACATTCTTTGTATCTGTCACACTTTTCTGGGTGGTCCTCTACAGTCAGGAAAGTGCTGTCACTCACATTCTTCTTGGCCTTTGTTGCTTGGTTCCTTTGTAAGTGTTACGCTTTTGGCAGATTTTTTTTTGTGTATGTGTGTGTGCCACTACCAGAGGTTGAGCATAGGACCACATAGATGCTGGTCATCATGCATTCTGCTATAGAGCTGTCTTGCCCAGTGGTCCACACAGAATATTAAGTGGCTTTTAGTGTAATTAGAAGCTAATGAAAAATGATTTCTTTTTCCTTTAAAAATCAGAATATGTAAAAAAAAAATCAGAAGATGTGGGGCTGGAGAGATGGCTCAGAGGTTAAGAGCACCCGCTGCTCTTCCAGAGGTCCTGGGTTCAAGTTCCAGAAACTACATGGTGGCTTATAACTATCTGTGATGACATCTGGTACCCTTTTCTATATATAGTATGCATGATAAATAAATAAATATTAAAAAAATTAGAAGATGTGTTTTTACATTGCTGGGCCATGAGTAACAGTTATGAATGTTTTCCCTATTGTGGGAAGAGCCGCAATGTCCATGAGACAGGATGTCAGGGGCCAAGTGTCCAGGTCAGGATTCATGGACACAGGTAGGGCTAGAACCTGGGTCCCTGCTCTTGGTGACTAGGTTCCAAGGCTGCTTTGTACAGCAAATAAGAAGAGCAAGAGGACAACTAAAATTAAACTTGGCTTAATGTGAATGAGTTTGTGTGTGTGTGTGTGTGTGTTTGTGTCTGGGTTCAAATAAGTCACTAGACTGTGAGCTCCCATGGGAGGCTTCCTGGGCCAGCAGCCCTCTGTGAAACTAGAGAGAGAGAAAAGAAAAAAAAAAAAGAGAGAGAGAGAGAGAATGAGAATTCTGCTTTCACCTGGTACTGAGTGGCCTCTCAGGTTGGTCTGGGAATGTGGGGGCAGGAGGAATCTAGTTCGCACTGGAATCTTTAAGAATGTTCCAGGGAGGGGCAAGAGGCCCAGGGAAAACATGGTGTAGGCTCTGGAATGAGGAAATATCTCTGAAATCTGTGTGTGGTGGTTATGGGGGGGCTGAAGCTTGGCCTGGAGCATCCAGACACTTTTCTGTTTTGCAATGTGTTCTCCGAGATTTCTTTAGGCATTTGCCCTGAAGGCGCTGTGGCCAAGGGAAATGACTTGTCTAGGTCATTTCCCTGCTAGGATATCTCAGCCCAGTAGAGTAAGAGGAGCTTTTGATGTAGACAGGATACAACCTTCAAAGTTGGGCATGGAGTAGGAAGGATTGGCAGGGATGCAGTAAGATGTAGGGGGATACAGGGAGCCAAGGAATCAAGGAAACACTCTGAGGGCTCGGGGTCTCCTTTGCCAGTTTAGGGATTTCTAACTGAAATAGTAAATCAGGTAGAACATTCCATTCCCACCCTCCTCCACCTGGGGCTCCCTGAAGACTCAATCAGCTCACTGGGTGGGGCTAGAAGAGGTGGGCTAATGACTGACCAAATGAGCCTGGAAAAATGGGGGTACTCAGAGGTCTAAGTGTACTGACTGACATTGGTGGCTAAGAGTGAGGTCAGACTTGAACCATTGACTCCTTTCTCAGGTACAAGCTGGTGGACCTTTAAATAGGAAAATGGAACAGGATGGGGAGGAGACTTTGGATGTGAGTGGGAGCCAGTTCACACAGATGCGCATGCAAATGTGTTCAGCTGTGGATCCAGACCAGCACGCACATTCTACTCATGTATCCTTACGTGCATGTGTCTAGGAGTGTGAACAGAGTGTACCTACGGGTATCCCAGAAACCCATAAAGTAGTTTGAGTAGGGGTGAGGAAGGCCCTCCAGACCTGAATGAAGCAGGGTGTACAGCATTTAGGAAAACAGCACTGAGCATCAGCCTTCACCAAGAGTAGCAGGACTGGGGTGGGCGTGTCCTAGAATGCCTTGGGCTTCCCTAGCCACTAGGTGAGGGGTTTCAACTTTCTCAACGCTGAAGTTTTTCCTCCACTTTTGTAGCACTTGGCATCCCTGCTGGCTCTCAGGAATCTGGGTATTCACTCCCCCAGCCTGCTCCAGGAAGCCTTCCTCTGCCAACTGTAAGGTGGTCTCTTTGAGGTCCAGGATGGCGTCTTGACATCCTGCATACATTTCTGGACAGAGAGCCTGGGCGGCGGCTGGGGGCGGAGAGAGGAGAGAAGGCAGAGGCCCCTGGCGGCAGAGAAAGGTGGCCAGCGGCCAGCCCCGCCCTGTCCCCACCTGTGTGTGCTCAGCGGCCCTGCACGGAGGAATAAAAGGTCGCAGTCGGTCTGAGGTCATCGAGTTCCTGCTGCTCCTCGCCCGCCCGGTCCAGGCAACCGCATCTAGCTGCTATGTCCCTCCACTTCAGCTCTCGCTCCATGGCCTTTCCTGGTCGAGGTGCCCAGATGCGCTTGAGCTCTAGCCGTGCCAGCGGCTTTGGCAGCAGCAGCCTCTATGGTCTGGGCACCTCTAGGCCGCGGGCAGCTGTGCGCTCTGCTTATGGGAGCCCAGTGGGTGCTGGCATCAGGGAGATCAGCATCAATCAGAGCTTGCTGGCACCGCTGAGGTTGGACATCGACCCCACCATCCAGCAGGTGCGCCAAGAGGAACATGAGCAGATAAAGACCCTCAACAACAAATTCGCTTCCTTCATCGACAAGGTGAGGCCAGTGTGACCCAACCCCAGCCATGACCTAGCGGTTCTTACCAGCCATGCCTGCCTCGATCCTGCTAAGAGGCTGGATCTGGGTCTCCTTCTGGTGTCTAGGGTGGGTGCTTTGTAGAACCTCATCTTACAGCTTTTTTCAGTCTCCAAGGCTCTTCTCTCTTCCCGCAGCTGGCCCTGGGCCACTCCCTTTCCTCAGGGAGTCAAGGATTGCTGTCTAAGATCTGCTTCCTTGGTTGACTGGTTTGTGGTCTCTGTGGCTTTGGAGCCACCATATTAAAGGTGTGAGACTCTGGAGGCCAAGGCCAGCAGTTGGTTCTTTGCTGTCCGTGGTCCCTTTCCCTAAGAGGAGGTTGTGGGGAGTCAGGGATGAGGTGGGAAGACTGTTCTTCTCCAGCTGAGAGAATGATGTGTCTGAGGTAGAGGCTGAGAATAAAGGATTGGGCAAGAGAGGCTTCTGCCTCCACATACCTACCTATTCCTCTACCTTTTGTTGCTGGTAGGAGGTGGGGTCACCTCTGCCTTTGGAGATGGCTCAGTGGGGGAGAGGGACTGGGTTGAGGGACCATCAATAGGAACCCTCTTGAAGATATGCTCCCTGGCTGTTCATTCCCGCCATACATGGGCTCCAAGGGATGAGAGAGGCAGATTTGGGTCTCAGAGAAGGGAGTCAAGGATAACTGAGGCCTGTAGTCCTGTCTGGCCCTCTGGCTAGGGCCCATTCTCTTGCCTCAGTTTCTCTCTTCCGATCCTTCTTCCTGTACTATTTACCCTAAAAATTCTCAACAGAAGCGCCCCCACCCATTTCTGCCTTAACGCTGGGCTGGACTGTCCTAGCCCAGTTCCTGGTTCTCCAGACTGCTGGGTTTGAGTTCCCTCCCACCTTCAGGCTGAGTGTTCCTTCTGGTCCTGGGATGGATGCCAGAGCTTCTTTCCATTGGTTTGATTCTAACATGCTGCCCTGAGGCCTGGCTGGAGGAAAGAGGAAGAAGAGTAGATGCTGAGGAAGAAAAGGAAGTTCCAGCCTGGAAGGAAGAGGCCATCAGAAAAACTAATATCTTTCACTTCTAGTTTCACAGAAGAAAGGGGCTACTTAAAAAGCAGAGGTAGGGGGCTGGGGAGATGGCTCAGCGGTTAAGAGTACCGTCTGCTCTTCCAGAGGACCCGGGTTCGATTCCCAGCACCCACATGGCAGCTAACAGCTGTCTGTAGTTCCAGTTCCAGGCAAACACCAAGGCAAATAAGTAAATAAATAATAAAGTTAAAAAAAAAAAAGCAGAGGTAGAGAATGCTGTTGGAACAAAATTGGTTAGAAATCCTAATACACCACAGAAGAAAGCCCACCTACTCCGTGTCTCATACTTTAAATAGGGTCGGTCCAAGAGGAGACTAATAAACACTGGGGATCAAGTGGTGGGTATGTGGGCTCTGCTGGGTGGCTCCAGATTGGTCAACATCTGTGCTGATATAGTCTGGCTTCTCAGGCACTTCCTTTTCCACACCCCTTCAGGTGCGCTTCCTGGAGCAGCAGAACAAGATGCTGGAGACCAAGTGGAGCCTGCTTCAGGAGCAGAAGTCAGCCAAGGGCAGCCAGCTTCCCCGCATCTTTGAGGCCCAGATTGCAGGCCTGCGGCAGCAGCTTGAAGCGCTGCAACTGGATGGGGGCCGCCTGGAGGCAGAGCTTCATAGTGTGCAGGATGTGGTGGAAGATTTCAAGAATAAGTAATGTCCCTGGTGCCGCTTGGAGGATCCCATCCTCAGGACAGTGTGCCTCTCACCTAGACACACTCTGCAAGTGTCCCTGATTTGGGGGTCAGAGTAGACAGCTACCCAGCATGAGAACTGCTTGAGTTACGGCCTTGCTGACGCTGGTCCTGCCTCATCTTTTTTTTTTTACCCCCAGGATATTGCCGCTGGGGCATTCTGGTCATTTCCCCCCTGGCTTAGTCAAGAGAACTAGCACAGTCTATCCTGACAGACCTGCTTCCTTTTGGATGACTGACTAAGCCCCAAGGCCTCAGGCACCACAGGCAGAACATATCCCATGATAGAGTGCTTCAGAACGTGAAGTCCTCATGGATTGTTCTAGAACAGCTTTTTTTTTTTTTTTTTTTTTTCTGTGCAGATGAAGAATTGGAAACCAGATAGTCTATGGGATTTAGTGGAGACTGCATAGTAGGTCTACAGGAAACTTGGTCTTGAATTTGAGTCCCTAACTCCCAGATGTGAGAAGGAAAGAGATGGGAATGATGGTTCTGAATGACAGGGCTGAGAGCAGAGCTAGGAAAGAGGCCGCCAGAGTCAGGAAGCCTGGGGTTTGTGGAAGCCTTTGAATGCCCCTGTGGCTCTCTCTCTCTTTTTTTTCTTTACCAATCAGAAAGCAATGCCTAAGGCTTGAGCTGGGCCCCACCCTGAACCCCTGCCACTGGGCACTGGGTTCTGTGGTTGTGTGACTAAGCACAGCCTGGCATACCAGCTCCAACCGGAGGACAACAAACAGGACCTCTGGGGAGTGTCTCCCACCAGCTGCTTCCCTTGGGCAAAAGTCAACAGATTAATGTCTTAACAGGTGGAGCCAGACAGGTGCAGGGTCAGGGGGTTCTGGGTAGCCAACCCTGCCCCGTTGTCAGGCATTCAGCCTGCACCCATTACCCCTCAGCAGAGCCCCTCAGAGCATCTGACTTCTGTGGAGGCAGGCTAAACTCTAGGCAAAGGGTGAATGGGGAGCTTGCAGCAGGAACAGGGAAGGGTCCAGGGATTCTGAGAGCTTCAGTCACTGGAGCCCAGCATCATAGAGCCTGGCAGATTTGTAGCTTCTATGGATTGAAGTACCACTCTGAATGAATGAATGTCCTGAGCCTGGGTACCTACCTGGCACTCTGCTTTCTACCAAAGCTCCTGCCACTATTGGCAATTCTGTTTCTTCATCCCACCTTTCCACTTTTTTTAAAAAAAATATTCCTCACATATACACTGGAACAAGCTAATGCCTTCCTCCTCATTGTCCTGCTGGCAGAGGTCCTCCCAAAGCCAGATGCCAGCTCCTGGAGAAGCAGAGAGATTTGGGAAAGAGCTGGGATATACCACCCAGCTTGGTCACTTCCTGATTCTATAGGCTTTCCTCTTTTGAACTTCTTCATGCCTCAGGGGTGGGTCAGGACATGTGCAGTGGTTAACCAGGGTATTGTTCCTTTGCTGCACAGTGACCTGGACAGGTGACTGGCCTCTGTGTTTTCAGCTCTGACAATTACAGTACTATATTGTAGGGCTGTTGGGAGGAGGGAGGGAATTATCCTGCAGGAGGTGCATGCCAATGCAGGCCCCATGAAACAACCCCCAAGCATGGCTATGCTTGTTTTGTCCTCCAGCAGATACTGCCCTTAGCTTCCAATTCACATACATCAGCCAAGCCCCTTCCCTCCATGATGAGACGCGAAGCCTTGGGCCTATCTGTGTGGAAGTGAGAGAAGCGTCATCTGCTCTCTCGGCATGCCACTGAGGTGATGTTGTGTGTGTCTGTTTGGAGGCAAAGCTGGGCAGTCACCATGCTCCTCCCTGTTGCAGGTATGAAGAGGAGATCAACCGGCGTACCGCTGCTGAGAATGAGTTTGTGATGCTGAAGAAGGTGAGGGGCAGAGAGACTCCCCTGGCTCACACACAGGGTGATACCAGGGGCCTCACACCCCAGGGCTAGGTCTGTGGTCAAGACCTGCCTTGAGCTAAACAGAGGGGGATGGCAAGCTTGGGGAAGTTTCAAAGCCACACCAGAGTAGCACAGCCTGTGTCCATATGCTCTGTGTTCATGTGTGCCTGTATGTGTCTCTGCCCCGCCTGCTCTGTGCCTCCCCCGCCGTGTGTGTGTGTGTGTGTGTGTGTGTGTGTGTGTGTGTGTGTGTGTGTGCTTGTGTGTGCCTCTGTGTGTGTGTGCATGCTTATGTGAACCTCTCTCTCCCCCTCTTGCTCACTCTGTGTTGCATGGGTGTGTGCATGTGTGTGTGTGCTTGTGTGTGTATGTGTGTGTGTGCATGTGTGTGTGCTTGTATGTGCCTCTGTGTGTGTGTGCATGCTCATGTGAACCTCTCTCCTCCTCCTCCTGCTCACTCTGTGTTGCATGTGTGTGTGCTTGTGTCTGTATGTGTGTGTGGTGTGTGTGTGTGCATGTGTGTGTGCATGTGTGTATGTGCTTGTGTGTGCCTCTGTGTGTGTGCACGCTCATGTGAACCTCTCTCCTCCTCCTGCTCACTCTGTGTTGCATGTGTGTGTGCATGTGTCTGTATGTGTGTGTGTTCCTCTCTCTCCTCTCTCTCTATGCATGTACCTGTGCACATTCACATCTCCGCTGAGTGAATAGATTGTTTCAGGCCTTTAGGATCATAACCAAGAGCAGAAGATACAAGTTTGAGAAGGAGGCCTTAGACTCCTATAAGGAAGTGTCTTCTAGAGGTCAGAACATCTTATCCCAGAGCTCATGGCTCCTGGGTGGCCTCAGATGTCTGCAGAATGAACAATGAAGTGTTCTGAGTTAGCGTGAGTTCTCTGTCCCTCAGATACGCAAGTGACCTTTGGGAAGCCATAGGAGTCTTAGTGGGATTTGTACTACCTGCCTTTTAGAATTCTGAGTCCAAACCCTCTTACCAAGTAGCTCTGTGTTCCAGACCCTGCTGCAGGTATACAACCTGCCCACAGAGCAGGCCCTTGAAGACTCATGAGGTCAACACAGAAAGTGTAGGTAGGAGAGCACAATGGCTAGTTGTCATTATCAGGTTGACTGGACTTTGAATCACGTGAGAATTGGATGTGGTAGTGCACACCTTTAATCCTAGAGCTTGGCAGGCTGAGGCCTGCAAGCTTGATGCCAGTGTGGACCACATAGTGGATCCCAGGTCAGCCAGGGCTGCACACTAAGGACTTGATTTTTAACCATTATTACTGTTAATCACGCTTAACATTGGTGAGGCGTACTTGTGGGTGTGTCTGAGAGTGTCTCCTGAGACGGTTAACTGAGGAGGAAGGAAGCTAGGACCCTGGACAGAATAAAAGAGAGGGAAGGGAGAGGGAGAGAGAGAGACAGACAGAGACAGAGAGAGACAGAGACAGAGAGACAGACATACACACACAAAAACACACACACACACACAGACAAACACAGAGAGATAGAGAGGGAGAGAAAGAGAGAGAAAGAGAGAGAGAGCCAAAAGAACATCAGAATTTCCTCCCTCTGCTTCTGGTTAGCCATGATGTGAGCCAAGCTTTCTCTGCTGTGGCAGACTGAGGTTTCTAAAACCCAGAGCCTAAACAAGTCCTTCCTCCCGTACCTTCTTTCTGCTGACATTTTCCTCACAGCGATGTAAAAGTGCTAACAGAAACCTAGTTCCCACCTGGCTGTCACCTGGGTCCTGGCCTTGTAGTTGCTCAAGGATTCCAGTGAAGTGGTCCAGCTGGGGTTGCTCATCTGGAGGAGGATGAAGGGGCATCTGAATGATTGACACTCTGATCTTATGTGGACTGAGAAGTTGAGGCATTCAGTATGGAAGTGACCTGTTCTAGGTCACACGGCCAGTTGTGGCTGAGCCAGGACTGTAAAGTCTTTGGGACCTGGCCACATGTTTAGTTTAAGGCTCAGGTGTTGGGGAGGCAATGGTGGTTGTGGGGATGCATGAAAGTGTCACCAATTCCGCATGTGACCTGGAGGGCCAGGGAGGAAGTTTCTAGGGGAGGCAGGATGGACTAACGTTCTCCCATCTCTACTGACTGTCTCTTGTCTTGAGAGCATGGTGTCATTCTACCCTGTCTCTCAACCCCAGGATGTTGATGCTGCCTACATGAACAAGGTGGAGTTGGATGCCAAGGTAGATAGTCTGAATGATGAGATCAGCTTTCTCAAGACCCTTAATGAGACGGTGAGTTCCAGGCTGGGTGGTATGTCATCTTCTAGTATTAGAAAGGAGATCTGCTTGACCATCATCTGCCAGGAGTTGGGCCAAGGCTAGGTACCCTGAGGGGACCTCACAGGAGGAGCCATCATGTACATCTCATTGTCTCTTTATCTGTTTTAATCCTACCAGACTCTGTTATTTGAGATGCTAGCAGCCAGGGTGGGCAGAACTATTCAGCATGAGCTGAGTCCATGCCCCTCACTCCCTGACTGTTCTGCCCACTCTAGGGTCTTCTTTTTCTTTTCCTTGGGTGGATTCCAGTGTGGTGTGGGAACAGGGATGGATGGTGTCCCAGGCATGCAGCCCAATGTCCTGTCTGGTCCCTGCAGGAGTTAGCAGAGCTGCAGTCCCAGATCTCAGACACATCAGTGGTGCTTTCCATGGACAACAGCCGCTCCCTGGACTTGGATGGCATCATTGCTGATGTCAAGGCCCAGTATGAGGAGATGGCTAACCATAGCCGGGCTGAGGCTGAAGCCTGGTACCAGACCAAGGTGTGTGGCCATTTGCAGACATCTTTCCTCCTGCTAGGTTCTGGATGGCAATTCCCTTTCTCCTCATCTTGTCTCCAGCCTTTAGGACCCGGCATGCACCAGTGATTGAGGTCATGATATGCTCTGGACTTCAGGACAAGGAAGGTCTCAAGGCTGGTTCCCTGCCTGAGGCTTGAACTCAGGCTGATGGGGGCAGGGAAAGAGGAAAGAGACACATGATAATAGTTCAGTTTCATAGCGCTGATCAGACAGGGCACACTTGCACAGGCCTAGGTAGTGTTCTGTCACGCATGTTTAATCCACAGAACAGCCCATTTACATGTGTATCACTATGACTGCCATAAACACGAGACACAGTTTTCCAGCTCTATACAGCTAGTAGGTGAAGGAGCAGGAAGACCAGATCCTCAAGTCTGGTGTTCCAGAAATGGGAGGCTTAGTTGTTACTATAGAGTCACAACAGATGGGAATAATCTGCTAAAGAAACAGGAGAGATGCTAAACGGGTGTCACTGAATGAAGCCAGATTGGAAGGGTGCTTAGAGTATGGAGTCCAGCATGGATAGAAGTACAGGCTTGGACTCATGCTTTCAGATTCTGGCTAGGAGTGGGACAGAGACTGCCCTGTAGTTTGACCGTTAGGGGTTGCAGATGTGGGGGTTGGATGGTAGCGGTGGCTGGGCTGCCCTTCCTGAGAATGTAGGCTAGGAGGGGGCTTCCTGTGGATGGGGAGAAGGCCCACGTGGCTGGCAGTGATGATTCACCCTGCTGTAATTGTGTTCACGCCTTTCAGTTTGAGACCCTCCAGGCTCAGGCTGGGAAGCATGGAGATGATCTCCGTAAGACCCGGAATGAGATCTCGGAGATGAACCGTACCATCCAGCGGCTGCAGACTGAGATCGACACCGTGAAGAACCAGGTGGGGACCAGTCCTCCAGCTGCCTCACCCCTGCTTTTTGGGAATGAGAAGCAGCTAGCCAAGTCAAGGTCAGGGTGGGTCTGGGAGACCTGGGTCCAGATGGGCCCCTAGTGAGACTTACAGGGTGGGATGCTTTTGGCCAGGACTGGCTTGGATTTGAAAGTAAGAGTCATGGTTGGGCATGGAGCACACAGAAGGGAACTCAGGTCACCTACCCAAGAGGAACCACCCTGACTCTGAGCACTCTGTCTGGGCTCACAGCACAACGATCAGAAAACCTTACATGTCGCACCCCTGTCTTCACTCTGAACATCACTTTCTCCTTTTGCCCAGGCCATGCTAGCCTGCTTCCTGAATCTTGTCTTTACTAAGTACTCATACTCCAAGGCCTTTTAGTCCACCTGAACTGTGATTCTCCCAGCTCTGTCTATGGCTTTTGCTTTATCATTTGTGGGATTTAAGACCAGAGTGCCAATGTGAGGATTGGCTTCTTTAAACACCCAGCTACCACACTTGCAGCCCATCTGAAGTTCTTTGAAACACCTACTGTTTAGAGTGTTCGGGTTATTATTAAATGATGGACTGTCATCACCCCATTGGAATTGCATGCTCCTTGAGAGTGGAAGCCACCTGTCTGGATCACTGGTCCTATCTTTTAGAACCTGTCACACCATATAGATGACATGAGAGATTGAGAGCACATGTACTTTGTTGGAAGTCAGCACTGGGGGATGTTGATGAAGGAAGGGTCCCCTAAGTTCTGGTTGAGGTGCCAATGTGGTCAGAGCAGTTCAGCCTGAGCAGGCATTAGCAGTGGGGGATGGGCAGGCAATGGGGCCTGAACTGGGATGGGGATATATGTAGGAGTGATTTACTCAGGAATAGCCTTCCCTGAGCCCCGTAGGAAGGTGTATACACAGGGTAGCAGCTGCCTTCTGGCTTGGATGCAGAGCTGTGAGATACTCAAGGAAGCAGTCTAGCCTCTTGGCCAGAACAGGAGGCACAGGACAATAATGGTGCTTTTTCAAACCACACAGCCTTCACCACATCCACAAACTTCCACCTGCTATCACTCAGATGGCAGTCACACCCCAGGGTCTCTAGAGGCAGTTGGCTGGCCCTGCCTGGCCCAGGGGACATTAGTGTGAGAGTATTCCATTGAGTGGTGCCCATGGAGTAGGGAGGCAGAGATTTCAGCTGAGGGAAGAAGACTCCAGAATGGAGAGAATGGTGGAGAAGCCCTGGGCTGAAGTGTGGGGGATGGGAGCATGAGACAGCTCTTATCAGTGGCTGTGTTAGCCAGCTGTCTGCCCATGAGATAAAATGCTGGAGAGAACCAACTTAGAGGAGAAAAGAGTTGTTTTGGTTCATGGTTTTAGTTCATGGTCATTGAGTATAATCACTTTGAGTGGGTGACTGTGCAGAACATCGTGGTGTGTGTGTGTGTGTGTGTGTGTGTGTGTGGTAGTACAAAATTCTTCATCTTACCTCAGCCAAAATGCAGAGAGGAAGGATCAGGGTTCCGCATTCTCCTTCATGGACACATCCCCAGTGACCTCAGTTTCTTCCACTAGCCCTGTTCCCTAATGTTTCTGCTTCCTCCTGATAAACACCATCAGCTGGGGACCAAAGATGCAACGCATGGTTCTCTGAGGCACATTCAAGACCCAAACTGTGATGGTGGTGTTCAAAGCAGGGGAATCCCTAATGCCAATAGTGACAGACACTGGCCCATGGGAACTGTGTCCTCCCTGTTCCAACTACATGATAAAGTATTGGACCCAACCTTCCTGTGTGAATATTCTCACCTAGTGTCTATTTTATCTTTTTTTTTTAATTTTAAAATTAAGATGTAATTATATCACTTCCTTGTGGTGATATATTATATATCAAATGAAAATAGTCTGAAATATCAGAAGATAGAGAGATCACAGAGCTAAGCTGTGAAAATTGGGGAGTGGTGACTCACACCTTTAATCCCATCACTCGGGGATCTGTATCTCTGTGAGTTCAAGGCCTAAGATCCAAGCAGTAGTTGCTCACACCCTTAATCCTAGCCCTAGGAAGTAAGATAGCTGGGTGGAGGGCAAGAAGGGAGGGGTTTAGGGTTTCCTGTCACTTCCCTGGTCAGCTGAGGAAAGAGAGGTCTGGAGTCTGAGCATTCATTGAGACAAACTAGGTGAGAAGTAGCTATGGTTTGTTTCTCTATCCCTTTGATAATTCAGCTTTTCTCCAATATCTATCTGGCTTCAGGTTTTTATTATAATACCAAACAGAATTTGTGCAATATCTAGCACCCAATGTGGGGCATGAACCCACGACCCTGGGATTAAGATTCTCATGCTTTACTGATTGAGCTAGCCTGGCAGTGACTCTGGCCATGTATAGCTCCTGTCGACAAGTGGCTTATTTTTGCAAATTCATGCCCTAAAAGTTGAGTTCTAGATACTGTCCAATTCTATTTGATATTATAATATAAAGCCAGAGCCAGATATTGCCCTTACAGTATCTCTATGAAATAGATGCTATGATTATTACTCTTTTAGAATGAGGAGTTGTTGGCTTGATGGTATTAAATCCCTCCAAGGCTACATTGCTAGAAAGTGGCAGAGTGACCATCAGACCCCAGGCATTGGAGCCTCATATTCTTGTGTTTAATCTTCAGTATTCCCTGGTGTTTGGGGAATAGGCAGGACCAGTGAAGCCATCTTAAGCAAGATGGGTAGGTATAGCATGGATTGGTAGGAAGGTAGTAGTCAGCTGTTTCCTCTGTTCATGGTTTCACTACCACCCTCAGCGTGCCAAGTTGGAGGCCAGCATTGCTGAGGCTGAGGAGCGTGGAGAGCTAGCACTCAAGGATGCTCATGCCAAGCAGGAGGAGCTGGAGGCCGCCCTGCAGCAGGCCAAGCAGGACATGGCCCGGCAGCTGCGGGAGTATCAGGAGCTGATGAACGTCAAGCTGGCACTGGACATCGAGATCGCCACCTACCGCAAGCTGCTGGAGGGCGAGGAGAGCAGGTAGGAAGTCCTAGGGATCAGTGAGGTCTGGCCCTGTTATTAATACACCTACAAGCATCTCCTAAGTGCCCCTCCTTTGCATGATATAGGGTGGTGCAGAGAGGGTGCACAAAGCTCATGATTGTTGCTTAGCTCTGTAGAAAACATCCTTCTAGATGGAAAAGCCATGTGATAAGTCTCTTCCTAAGTAGTGCCATTAGCAGGGCTTTTAAAATGATATGTTGGTGTGGTGTGTGTGTCTGGTGTATGCACACATGTGTGCATAAATTCCCTCATCCAAGCTGATGTTTGGAGACCAGAGGAGGATGTCAGTGTCCTGCTCTATGCTTGCCCCCCCACCCTTTTTGAGACAGGGTCTCTTATTGGATCTGGGACTAGGCTGGTAGATAGACAGCCCTATTTATTGATCATCCCATCTCCTGCCTGCTCAGCTATAGCACTAGGGTAACAGGCATGTGTGAGGCCACACCTGGCTTTTTATGTGAGTTCTGGGGATTCAAATGCAGGTCTCTGGCTAGCTCAGCAAGTGCTCTTACTCAGGTAGCCCCCCTACCCCCAGCCCTCAGCAGGGCTCTCTCACTGATCCTCAGCATGTTTCCAGGGACACCGGTCAGGCACATTGCCTCCAGGGTCCACAGAGGAACAAGCTATGGTTCAATTAACTGAGGGACAGTTTAATTAGCTGATTGCTGGCCCATGACAAGCTGCTAGGCTACTTTTCAATGGCTAATTGGGCTAACCCTGTGGCTATCAGTGTACTGGGAGGATTTCCTTGTCCCCAGAGCTGTTTGCATAGTCACCTGCAGTGACCAGGGAGGCTGGCTTCTTTCTGGACAGAGCATCTGCATCTTGTTCTTAGTGGCTGCAGGGGCTGCTTCCCTGTGGACATATGAAGTCTTGTACTGGGGAAGGTTAGGATTTAGAGAAGTGAGAAGCAGCCATATTAAAAAAGCACTGGAGTAGACTTGTTAGTCATCATTTGTTAGAACCCAGCACAGAGTCAGATAATATTTAAACCGTATATCTGCCCTCTGGGAGGAAGTGCGTTCACTATGAAGATAAACACCTGCAAAGGCAGAGTTCAGAGACCAGGAACATTTCCTTTTTTTTCTTTTTCTAACATTTATTTACTTGCACTTAAACAAAAAGGCAAACTTAAATAAAATTTAGTGACTGTGTTTGTTTGTATGTGTGTTGGTAATGTTTATTGGAGAACTTTTTCTTTCCTGAGTGTTCTCTCTCTCTCTCTCTCTCTCTCTCTCTCTCTCTCTCTCTCTCTCTCTCTCTCTCTCTCTGAATGGAGCATAGGGTATGCTAGGGCAGGAAGCCTGGGCAGTAGAAAGGAGTGAGGAGAAACACTGTTGAGAATGTAGGTCAGAGGTGTAGAGTTTGTAGTCTCTCAGATACAATGTTGCAAATGTAGACGGAGGTATAGATACAATGTTGCAAATATAGTCCCAGAGTCATTCTTATTAGAAAGGAAGAATCAATCAGTGATTACAACTTGGTCATCAGGTCTGTTCCCAGTGGGTCCTTTAGATAGTGCACTGGAAATTCTGACAAGATTGCTGCTTGGTAGCAATCATCCTGACCTTAACTTCTAGCCGCCCCCCCTACACACCCCTTCCCCCTTCCCGCATTTGATCCAGCATCCTGAAAACCTGATTTTTCCTTCAGTGTGAGACTGCTAAGGCCAGTGGAGCCTCACTGCCCTTCCCCCATCAAAGTAAAGTGTCTGTCGATCCCCCCCCCAAGCAAACTGAACCCCAAGGCCAAGAGCTTGGTGACAATGAGACTGACTGTGAGTCACCAAACAAACACACCCAGCTGTCTTTAGATTTTTAATTTTCACTGTAAGACCTGTTTCAGGCCCAAGGGCTGCTAGAAGCCACCCCACCTTCCCCCACCCTTGCAGTCCTGGCTGGAGCCGAAGTCAATCAGTCAACAATTCATTCATTATTTCAGCACCTATTGAGTAATTGCTAGTTCCAGGCTTCCTGTGAGGGACGACAGACAGAAGTCCACAGGAAGTAGCCTTCTGGTGAGGAAGGGCGAACTGTTCTTCAAATAATAAACATGGAAACCATTCCCCAAGCCCTAGGTGTTCTGGGGCTTGGAGGAAAGTTACAAGCAGCAATCTTCACAAACAAACCTGCTACCTTGGTTCTGGAGATGGGTGGGGTGTGAAAATGAGCCGTGAAGGCTGGAACTTTGATACAGATCCTGCAGAGGCTTGGGAGAGGGTTCTCAGTGGGCCTACCCTCTCCTACTCCCCAGTCATTTTGTAGCAAAGCTAATCACAAGCTGGGAACAAGACGGGGGATGGATGAAGATTCTGTTTGGGGCTTAGAGGCTGGAGCCTGGTAGATTAGGCTCTACCCCGGGTTGAAAGCTGCCTTTAACATCCTGTCCTCTTCTTCCAGGTTGTCTGGAGATGGAACGGGCCCTGTGAACATCTGTGAGTTCTCTGCTACCCCCTGACCTGTGTAGACTTAGATGGCTCTCTAGCATAGCAGACTGGTCCAAGGGCCCTGGCTTATGGAGTTGGGAGTCTGTCCTTCCACCCATTTCTGGCAGGTCCCATGAAGCTCATATCCATTCAGCTCAGTGGTCTAGAACAAGAAGGCAGGGGTGGGGGAGGGGGATCAGGGTGAGGGAAAGCTTTATACCCCTGTCACTGTCAGAACTTACTTTTAGTTTGGGGG
This sequence comes from Sigmodon hispidus, assembly GCA_004025045.1. Lineage (NCBI taxonomy): Eukaryota > Metazoa > Chordata > Mammalia > Rodentia > Cricetidae > Sigmodon > Sigmodon hispidus. Next base: position 128,850 of record PVIH01003388.1, read on the forward strand.
GGTGTTAGAGAGAGGAGGCGGGGCAAGGAGAGAGACAGCTGTGTTAGGAAGGTGGGTTGGGGGAAGGGTGGGTTCCCAGATAGGGAGGTGTGCGCTAATCAGACCTTCTCTTCTCCAGCTGTGGTGAATTCCATTGGGAACAGTGGCAGCAGGCTTGTCTTCGGGGGAACCATGGGCAGCAATGCTCTGAAGTTCTCAAGTGGTGGGGAGCTAGGGGGGCTAAAGGCCTATTCCATCAGGACCACATCTACCTCCCGCAGGGGCCCCCTCAACTGAGCATCTATAATGACCAAGCCTGTGGCTTGGAGAGTGCCCAGATCCCTTTGCCCACATACAGGAGGAATATACTCCTGCTTTGTGTCCCTGTCCTGAGACTGGAAAGTGGTCTGAAACTGCTGTTGGTTTTAATAAAGTTTCTCTCTGAGTGAGCTTCGTTGGTTAGCCAGGAATGATGTGCACAGGAAGCAGAGGGTATGTTGTGTTCAGGACTGGGGTTCAGACTGACATGGGTGTGGCTCTAAGGTGCTGAGCCTCTATCCAGGGTGCCACTTTGGCCCAAGTCCAGGCTGGGCTGGTTCCAGTGCCTCTCTGGAGGGTATTCAAGAAGACCACAGGGAACAGGTGACAGCAATTGGATGTGAAGTGTTTTTCCCACTCAGGGAGGGTTTCCTTGGATCCCCATATCCTCTGCCAGGCTATGGTTTCCTTGCACACACATTCAGCTGTCCTAGACTCTGGACTTTGGTGGCCCAGCAAACTCCAAGACACTTATCTTCAGCCATTCCTGGGTACTAGGACTATTTGTTCTGATACTTACAAGGGGGTCCTTTACAACTGAGATCCTCTAGGTATAATAGAGGGAGATCTGAAATAACAGAGTCTCAGAGCCCAGCCTGTGCCTGGACTCTTGGATGAAGGAATGGCTGTGTCTAGGTACCTTGGGAGGGAGGAAGGGATCTCTGTCCTGGAGCCTCCAAATGTCTGGGTCTCTGCCATAGAGTTTCATATGTCTATGCATTGAGAGTATTATTCCAGGACAGAGGACATGGGAGGGGTACTAATGAGCTGGTTGGAAGACTCTAAGTATGGGGTCCACAGGGTAGGGATGGAAGCAGCATAAGGGGTTATAATTAAGATCTGTAAGTAATCTTCATTGGCTAGCCAGGAGTAGGTTAGCATAGGGAACAGGGCATGAGGACCGTCACCTGCTCTGTTAGAATTCCTGTCTTGACTTTTTTCAATGATGGACTAAGATATGGAAATGTAAGCCATATAAGCATTTTCCTCCCCAAGTTGATTTGGTCATGGGGTTTCATTATGACAATAGAAATCCTAACTAAGACAGCAGGGTGGCTTATTTTGGTGGCAGGATGCTATAGGGGGAGCTGGAGCTGTGTCCAGGTCATCGGGGACAGTGGATGAAAGTGGATCCAGCTGTGGGAATGGACTGGAGGAGTCACAGGGGTGAGTGGAGGAGGTTTCTCTGTGACATGTGATGCTGGCTTTCAAAATGCTGGTTACCAGTGTGGGGCTGGCCTAGGATTGGATGGCTGGTGCAGGCAAACAAGCAGGGGGTGGTAGCATTTGCACAAAACATCACACACCAATGCATCAAAGCAGCATTTATTTAAATACAGATGGGATCAACCCAGAAGGCAAGGTAACTACAGACAGAACTGGAAAGTGGCCTCATAGTCCCCATCCCATCAGCTCTCCAGAGGACAGTTCCCTACTGCCCAGGTAGGGGAGGCCTGAAGCAAGTATTGAGTCTTTGAAATGTGTAAAGGTGTCCTGAATAGCAAGACCCATTCAAAGCCCCCCATCTCCCACAGCCAGGGGCTGTAGGTAGCAGGACTCTCCAGAGGGCAGACTGCTTTCTGGGAGACAACCCAAGGAATCTGTCAGGTTGCCCCCAAAAGGCAGTCAGTCAGAGAGGTGAGCAAACACAACCAATGATGGGCAGGCACTTGCTGCCTCTGAGGCCATGTACCTGGGGCCAGAAGTGGGAGCTGCTTAGGGAGGGTTCCCTCTGGCTCTTGGTTTTGAGAAGAATGGTTGTGAGGTTAGGTTCATGCCTTGACTCATGAAGGTCAAGCTTTATTGTTCAGTGCCCATGGGTGACCAGTAGTGTCCCAGAGGGCTTGGTGACTGATATAAATCAATTATAAATGTTTGAAATCAGTTTGGAATCAAGGGAAGGGTTAGGAATATCTTCTAAAATGAAGCCAGAGGAAAACTGAAAAACAATTCCCTAAAAGGAGAAGGTGGAGGAGAGCGGCCCTGAGCTCTTTTCTCTTATAGTAACATCTAGAATATTCTGGAAGCAAGCATACATTTTTTTTTATTCACACATCACTCCATTCAGGGGCAGACAGGTGGCTCAGTTGGAGGTTCCAGTTCTAAGCAAAGCGCACTGAGCGGCTGCTCCCACAGCCAAAACTGATGGGGTGTGGCTGGCAAGGAGAGCAGGAGTCAGGGGCCATGGCTGTGATGCTGCCCCCAGTCGCAGAGGGGCCAGAGACAATCTGGCGCCCTGGGGTTGTGCCATATGTGAGGCCCCCACTTGTGACTCCACCACGGGAGCTGCTGACGCCTGTGGGAAGAGGAACAGGGAGGAATAAGGGGCCTGCTGAAGTGGTACCCACCCACCAGAGGTCCCTGAGAGCTTCACATGCAGGGCCTGCCTCCTCCTCAAGGGATCAGTGGTTAACTTGACAGGTTTGTTCTTTCAACCTCTTAGCACAGCTGGACCCATTTCCGGGACTGCAGTTTCTAGGGGCCACCAGTGACAGGTGCTCAACTTTTTTTTTTTTTTTTTTTTTTTTTTAACCTCCTCCCCCAGTAGTCCTTAGGGAGGGGCCTGGAGAAGAAGAAAGACTATGAAAGTTGGGAAACATTGGAGGGTCAAGTGGGGTAGGTCCATGGTGCAGCTTTGCCCATCCCTCAAACCATTTTTCTAGGGAGCATTTCCAGTAGATACTTACAGACATTCACAGAGCCCACGCCCTCGCACAGCCTAAGGAGAAAAGAGAGCACCATTATTTCCAAGCAGTGAGCCGGATACCTTGAGACAGCTGCTTGAGGACAAACCAAATTAGCTTTTCTTCTAGGTTGAATATATCTAGCCCTTCCTGAGAGCCAGGAAGGGCTCCTCAAATCTTCATGGAATGGTCATTTTCTTTCTCATAGTGACCAACTCTTGTGGTTTAGAGCAGTACATAGTGGAATTATGACTTCGACAATGACTGCCCGTCATCAGGGTGCCTGAGCCTGCTGAATGCCCATATGCTCACAGTAAGGATGAGACAGAGCTACATGTATACAGGGCATATCATCCTTATTGTACATGAGCCTAGCCTCAAGGGAAGCTATGAATGGGCTTTAGAAGCCCAGGACCTAGTGTTGGGTCCCAGCTCTGTAGCTTAGTAACTTAGTGGCCATGGGAAAGGTGCCAGACATTGAGCTAACCCATCTCTGTTTTTTTGGATAGGAAAAATGGTACTTACCTGACAGGATGGAGTATTATAAATGGCTGCCTGACTAAGAACATATAATATATGATAGATAACCATTATTACTGAAGCCTGGCCTGGAGTAGGATAGTCAGAGCTGTATGTCACACTTGTGCCCAAGACTGTTCACCAGGAGGAGCAGGGTCTCTGTGCCTTTCCATATAAGGACTGACAGGCCCTAGCCAGTTTTTTAATTCAAGTTTGGTCTTCAAATGGTCCTTGTCCACTCACCTGTGTTCCTCGCCCTCCAGTAGGCGCCTGTAGGTGGCGATCTCGATGTCCAGACCCAGCTTGGAGTTCATCACCTCCTGGTACTCTTTGAGCAGACAGGCCATGTCCTGCTTGGCCTTCTGTAGGGCAGCTTCCAGCTCAGTCAGCTTGCAGCGGGCGTCAGTGAGGGCGGCTTCTCCCTGCTGCTCTGCCTCGGCCACAGCAGTCTCCAGCTTGGCACGCTATGGGATGGAGAGGGGGCATCTTGTTAGAATAAAATGGGGTTACAGCTGGGCTCCTCAGCATTTAGAGCAAGGGAAGAGAGAGCCCTATGGTGGCTCCATGGCAGGTATAGTTCATAGGGCTGGAAAACCAAAGAGAAGAGGGCTATGCTTTTCAGCATCTCTCCTTCCTGGTGGGCAATGACTGAAGAAGGAGTTACATCTCTTAGAAGTACATCCTGCTCATCCCAGCATAATGGATGTATAGTATGGGAGGAATCCTGCTCTCTTTTTGGGTTTCTGCTTCCTCTCAATCTTAATGAGCCAGGCCATATCATTCTAGTGGGCAAAGCACCTGGTGATGTTTCCTGTTGCCTGTCGTGCTTGTTTATCTGGTCTGCCTCATGACCTACCTGGTTCTTAGCATTTTCAATCTCAGCTGTCAGCCTCTGGATGATGCGGTTCAGCTCATTGATCTCCTCCCTCGTGCGGCGAAGGGTCTCCCCATGTCGGATCACTGTGGCCTTCATCTCTTCACACTGGGGATGGGAGAAGAAAAGATGCCCATGAGGAACAGACCCAGTGAGCACACCAACACTGAGTGTGTAAGATACACAGCAGCACAGTGCTCAGTCAGAGGTGCTTCCTCCTCCTGAGAGCCTCTGCAATCTCCTTGTGAATCTTGGGGTGCAAGAAGCCTTTTCCGATGGATCCTGGAGTCCTCCTCACTGTCCCATCTAAGGACAGGGGTTGTCACCACTCACCTTGGTGCGGTACCAGGACTCAGCCTCTGCCCTGCTGCGGGTGGCGATGTCATCATACTGAGCCTTGATCTCAGCCACGATGCAGTCCATGTTCAGGTCCCGGCTGTTGTCCATCTTGACGATGACAGAGGTGTCTGAGATGTGGGCGTGGAGGATTCTGATCTCCTGTGGGAGCAGAGAGAGGGGGAAAAGTCTTTTTAGTTCACATCCCAACTCTTAGGAGCCCAGTCAGTCTCCTTCCCTGCTTCCCCAGTGGTCTCAGTCTGGTGATCACTCTCATGGCCCTGTGCCCCGCCCTCCCTGCTCTCTGGAATTATCCCTCAGTGCTCTGCACACTAGCTAAAGGTCCAAGAGGAGTAGAAGAGCTGATGTATACAACCTCATCTTGTTGCTTTGGGCCCAAGACCATGGTTTATTACCGGTGATCACTGTGCTTACAGTAACCAGGGAATCTAGACAGTGTGGTGTGTGAGATAAGATGGTAAGCTCCAGTTCTAAATTGCCCCAAATCTCTGCAATATCCTGTACCTCACCTTTACTGGGAAGTTTAGAGACCACAGTGGTTACCCTAAAGTGCTAGGTTCCTCTTGTTCCACTGTACCCTGTGCCCCCTCACCTCCTCATACAGGCGCCGCAGGAAGTCAATCTCCTGTGTCAGTGCTTCTGCATTGGCTTCCAGGTCTGACTTGCGCAGGTAGGCACAGTCCACATCCTAAAGGGAAGACAAATCAAGGGTCTCACAGGGAGCTCGCTAGACTTCCCCTTCTTCCGTTCTTGTGCTCAGAAACTCTGGGAAAACCTTCTACTGATGGTCATCCCAGGGCTGGTACCATGGTGTGAGCGATACCTATTATGCTAGCAGTGAGGAGTGGGTATGAGAGGGGAGGGGGACGGGAGGATCACAGGCACAGCCTTATTGTCCCTAGGCTGGTCCTCTATGTCCACAGCTGGCATCATCACCCAAACCTGGGGTCTAGTGTGGAAGCGGGTCATTTCCAATTGGGCTCTGCAGCTATGTTCTGGATCTTATAGAAGAACCAGGCCTATGTCAGAGCTGGGGGCCCAGGCAGGCTAGCCTGACTCTCTGCATCTGGAACTTAGGTACTCACAGAATTCCTCTCTTCCAGGTAGTTAGGAAGGGGAGTCCATAAGGCAGAGTCACATTCAGGAAGCAAGCAACACAGATATTTTTAGCATTATGTTTCCCACTGTGGCTGTCTAGGGTGCCCTGGCAACTCGTGTTCTCTCCTCCATCATTGTGTATCAAGTGCCCACTCTATTAACAGGCCCAGGGAGATTAGAAACTTAGGCATAATATGACAGTGTCCCAAATTAGGCTGGCATGGGGCACTGAGGCCTAGGGCTATGCAGGGGTTGGTCCTGGTGATTCTGGGGAGCAATAGCCTCCAGTGTCCAGTAAAAGGTGTCACATATCAGCTCTGACTGAAGGATGGTTATTCTGAGCCACTCACCTTCTTCAGGGCCACAAATTCATTCTCAGCAGTGGCTCTGAGCGCGACTTCCTCTTCATACCTGGGGACAGAGGACATAAAGCTCATATTTGAGGAGACAGAAAAACAAAATAAAGGTTCAGATGAACACACCCCAGGACCTGAAATGTTGAAGGGACCATGACAGTTCCTTGTGTTCTTGCTGCTCCGCTGATATGGACAAGGAGGGACCTCACACTATTCGAAGCCCTGCTCTCTGTGCCTGAGCTGTGGCTCTCTGAGATTAAGGAGCCTGCCTGACTCTAGAGCCAGTCTTTGCTCAGTCTCTGTCCAGGGCCTAACCCAGTACTCAGAATATCAGCAGGTGTCCAGTGAGTCTTTGTGAATGAAGAAAATAAGTAAAAATGAGTATCTTAGAATCTGCAATCTTTATTTAAAATACCTTTGAGGGATTTTATTTATTTTTCTTTTCTGTGTATGGAAGTTTTGTCTGCATGTATGTCTGTGCATTATGTGCATGGAGTGCCCATGGAGGCCAGAAGAGAGTGTTGGACCCTCTGGGATTAGAGTTATAGATGGTTGTGAGCTGCCATGTGGGTGCGAGGACTTACACCCTGGTCCTGTGAAAGAATAGCCAGTATTGCTAACTACTGAGCTGTCTAAACCTTAGTCCCTGTGCAATTTCTAAACTCAGAGTCTGGAAGCAAGCATCCTTTAGAACACTGGTTCTCAACCTGTGGGTCGAACCCCCCCCCCAGGTCTTATATCAGATATTTACATTCTAATTTATAACAGTAGCAAAATTACAGTTATGAAGTAGCAACAAGATAATTTTATGATGGGGAGAGGTCACCACAAATATGAGGAATTGTATTAAAGGGTTGGAGCATTAGGAGGTTGAGAAGCACTGTTCCAGAAACCATTGTCTTGTCTCTTTAGGGGGGATCCCTTTAAAGTCCAATCTAAATCCATCTGTGTTTGACTCAGTTTCATTGTCTCTGCAAACCCTGATCCCCACTGCCCTCACCTCTTCTTGTAGCCCTCCATGGCCTCCTGGGCGTGGTTGAGCTCAGCAGCCAGCCTCCCGCCGTCAGCCTCCACACACTCAGCCTCCCTCCTCAGCGTCTCAATGTAGCCCTCGAACAGAGGCTCTATGTTGCTCTCACAGCACTTGCGATTCTGGTAGAACTGCCACTTGGTCTCCAGCAGCTTGTTCTGCTGCTCCAGGAAGCGTACCTGTTGTGAGAGAGGTGTTTGTTGGAGGCCACCAACCTGCCTTGCCCTCCTTAGGGCATAGGAAGAGCCACACAAAACTCATTGAAGAGGTGTGCAACAAAGTGTGAGCAAATGAATGTCTGTCCAGGTGGGTCTAGATGGGGCAACTGGAGCATATAGCTGTGCTGGGTAACTGAGTGACTTCAGGAAAAGCAGAGGCAATCAGGAAGGCTTCCTGGAGGAAAGTACATAGGGCAGAGACGGGAGAAAGAATGGAGCCTTTCACTAAGTGCTTCCTCAGGGAGCATCGTGATGTCGTTGGTGGCCAGGAAGCTTTTCCAACTGGGACTGGACAAGGTGGGTGTCCTGGGTGGATGGGGGTGAGAGAGGCAAGGGTCAGTGGTGCTCTGGGACTCTTGCCACAAAGAGGTCTGCCGTCTCAAGTGAACCACACTCACAGTGTGGATGATGTAGACCAGAGACAATTTTGGAAAAAGATGTTACTATTTACTGTTGGTCATGTAAACAGGAGTGCTGCGGTGGCCAAGACCCACTGTGCTGGTAGAGAGATTGGCAGTGGGTCAGACTAGCCTTAGGCCTCTGGGTTTCTAGTCCCCAAGACTGAGCTGCAACAGAGCTGCGTGTGACCTGCAGGCCTGGTCCACCTCCTAACACCAGCCCCTCCCACCCCTAAATTCCAAGAGTACAGCTGAGGAGCCTTGTGTCCTTGGTACTATGTGGGATGGTTTTGGTGGTCTTAATGCTGTCTCAGCATTACCTTCTCTTTCAAAGTCATGGCCAGTTTACACACTGCATGGGGTGGGTGTCCCATATGGAGAGAGGAGGCTCTCTACCATGTCACCTAGACTCTTGGGTCCAAGAGCCTTTCTGCTTGACTCTGTGGCCACTTTGCCAGGATGTAGCCTGGCTGCAGGGAACTGTGTCTCTGGGATTTGGACCTGTGGAATGGGTCTGATCTGGCTCTGTGGTTGGATAATGCTGTCTTCGCCATTTTTCTCTTCTGGGTGCAAAGGACTATGCCAGAGGCATCTGTGCTGAGGCTGGCTGCAGCTCTCTGCACCCTGAAGACACTACTCTGCTTTATCTACACAGGTGTATATGGGCATTTGCACTTGGGGTACATGTCAACTGATTTCATAAAGCATGACATCCTAGCTGAGGCTTTCCCACAGGGCTCTGAACCTGAGATATTGTTCATTAAAAATGGAGAAAATGCTGCTTTGGGAGTGAGACAGGTTAACAGCCAGTGAGCTATCTCTACTTCAAGCATTGGAACAGTCTTGAAGAGGTGTGACTTTTTTTCATCAGCTAAAGTTACCTAGAAGCTCCTGTTCTGCCTGCACTTCTAAAACTATCTACTTGGTCCTTAGCCTCCAGGAAAGG
>PVIH01003388.1:137726-162099 GCA_004025045.1 Sigmodon hispidus
TGCTGTTGAGGCACTTGATCTGTTCCTTCTCCTCATGCTTCACACACTGAGCATTGGGGTCGATCTCCAGGTTGAGGGGTGTGAGCAGGCTCTCATTGACAGACACGGTGGTGATGCAGGGGGGTGTGGGTCCACAGACGCCTCCAGAGCGGTATCCGAAGCTGCGTCCACAGGAGCCAGAGCGGAAGGCCCCACAGACACTGCGGCTGCCAAAGCCCCCTGAGAGTCCGCGGTAGCAGGAGATGCCTCGGTAGGGAGCTGCGGAGATGCAGCATCGGCCAGGCCGGGGACCACATGCCGAGGCGCAGCTGAAGGCGCGGACCCCGCAGGAGGCACCGAGGCGAGAGGAGAAGCAGGACATGATGTGTAGGCGATGCAAGGTCAATCTGGACCCCGAAGCCTGCACTCAGCCTTATATCGTGCAGTAAGGAGCGCGCCCTCCGCCCCTGCGTTTACGAGCTTGCCGGTTGAAATCAAAGCAGCCGGGGCTGCCTGGCCGCCCCCATAAAACGGCGTTTGTCTCCCGCCCGTTTGGGCTTTATGGAGCCAGGAAGCGCCTGGTCAGCTCGGGGGCCTGGCACTTTGGGCATCGGGCGGGACCCTTCTGCCCTGCAGCTGGGACTCAGTGTGTCACTGTGTCCCCAGGTTGGCTCACACCCCACCTGTCTCCCACCCTGAAGACTGGGAAGTTCTGGCCGTGTGTGTGTGTGTGTGTGTGTGTGTGTGTGTGTGTGTGTGTGTGTGTGTGTGTGTGTGTTGGGGGGGAGGACGTGCGTGCACGTGTGATGAGGGGCAAGGCCTTTGAAGTTATGGGTAGGTTCATGTCACTACTTTGGGCAGATGAATAATTTTCCTGAGCCTTAGATGTCCTGTGAGGAGTAGGGATAAAGGGGTAATAATTATAATATCCACCTGAGAGCTACTGGGATAATGGACCTGAAAGCCTTCAGGGTGAAGCCTCGCACTTACTCACAGCTCCAGAAATGTTTGTTGTTGATCTATTTGTTTCACTATTATTAATTTGTTGTTTCTCCTGTGTCCCTTTGGGCAGAAACTTTCTCTTTTCCCTCACCTCCTGCCTCCTCTCACCCTGCTCTGGCCATCTCTATGCAGATTGGAGGGGGAAGCCAGTAGTAACACTGACAGATGCAAAAATCAGGCTCACTCAGTGTAGAGGGATTTTCATTGCTTTTGCTGACATGGTTTCATGCAGTCCTGGTTGGCCCCAAATCACTGTGTGGCTTCCACTCGCCTGGAGCTCTTAATGCTCCTGTGGCTGGCATGGCATGTGTTAGCCACCACGCCCCCTGTGGAGGGTTATTATTTGATTTCTCCTGACTCCTAAGGCTTTCTTCAAAGGTTGCTGTCATTGTGCCCATTTGCTTGCCTAGGAGATGAGCTCACAGTGGTATAGAGACTTATGTAGAAGGCTTCAAGGAGTGGACCCGGAATCTGAGAGTCCAGGGATGCTCTACATTGTCTCTGAAGAGCATGTGCTTGTGTGGCTGGGGGTTGAGTGAGGCTAAGTTCTTGTAGGCAGGACTTGGGGCTGCTCTAGACTCAGCTCATTGATGGTCAAGGGTACTGAGTCTAGGAGGCCAGAACCATTACAAAGGAGGTTAATTATGTGTCCCATTATTAGCAGTTGAAACCAGAGTGTGTGCTCAGCAGCCAGCATTAAAGAGAAGCATGCATGTCACCCCACACTTCCTTTGTTTTAAAGCTATGCTATTATTGTGCATGCGGTAATTAAATCTGAGAACTCCAAGATCATCATGGTCAGCCCTGACATCTCATTTCCAAGGAGTGTCTGAATGGCAACTTTTTTTTTTTTTTAAACATACTCTCTTGGCTTGGGTTGTTTGGGTCCAGCCTGGGTTTGTTTCATATCAGTGTGGCCAACCATGGTTCTGTGCATGAGATGGGCCCCCAACTTTAGTGTTTTGGCTCTGAGATTATTTTTCTTTTTGACAAGGTCTTACTCTATAGCTTAGGTAGCTTTGAATACTCTATTCTCTTGAAACTATGTGCTACCATAATCTGACTCAAGATTGTATATTTTTATTCCTTTTTAAAAATTTGCGTTGGGGATAAAAACCAGGACCTTGTGCATGCTGATAACTTGATCCACCACTGAGCCCACATTCTGATTTTCTTTTGGCAACAGTAGTGTTGAGGAGTCCTCTCTGGAGGTCCCTCACTAGTAGAGTCAGATTTCCTCTGAAGTGTGAGTTTTTAAATCAGATGTGTGGTAGGCCTTACACAGTTCTGGCTTGGAACCTTTCTGGGTTTTGAGCAGACCATCTGTGCTAGCACAGTCATTGAGGGTGTTAGCATCTGATAATCTCTCTGCACAGAAAATTCTGTGCTTGTGAAATTCAGAGACTGGGGGAGCCACAGCCTAAGTCGAGACTGCTAAGTACACAACCTGAAAGGTTTAGCTTGACACATAGGCCACAGTTGTTCCCACAAATGTTCATACTAACTCTTGATTCAGCCTTAGGGAAAGCATGCTCCTGAGATCCCTATACTATTCTAAGAACTTGAGAGGAAAGTAGGTTAAATCATGAGAAATATCAGGTGCATTCCAGGACTGGGGATCTGGATTGACAATCTCCATCAGAAGGTTAATGGTCCTGGGGAGGTGATGGGGTTCTCCAGTCTCAGCCCTGGAGAATATGCCCTTGGCCATTCATCTCTGGTATTTGGGTGGAGAAACTGTATTGTCCTGGTCATCAGGTCCATCAGGAACCAGGGTCAGGGTGTGAATGAGGAGGCTGCAGCTGAGACAGGGCAGACATACACAGGTTCTGAATAGGACGTAGTAGGAGTCTGACCTTGAAATCCTAAGTTATACAATTTTTTAAGTGTATGAACATCCTGCACTGGAGTTTTGGGCCAGGTTAGGGCAGGTGCTTGGAGGAGATGGCTTTTTGATTGGATCCAGAGACTGTGTGGAGCTGGAAGGTGCCAAGACTAGAGAGAAGATCAGGGAGTGTGTGTGTGTGTGTGTGTGTGTGTGTGTGTGTGTGTTTGTGTGTGCGTGTGTTTACTACTTCTGGTAACTTCATTTTGAAATATCTTGAATATTGTTCTTAGGGTTTTATTGCTGTGAAGAAACACCATGACCACGACAACTCTTATAAAGGAAAACATTTCATCGGAGCTGGCTTACAGCTTCAGAGGTTTAGTCCATTATCATCATGGCAGGAAAAATGGAGGCATGCAGGCCGACATGGTGCTGGAGAGCTAGCAGAGGGTTCTATACCTGGGTTTGTGGGCAGCAGGAAGACCAGTGAGCCACTAGGGCTGGCTTTAACTTCTGAGACCTCAAAGCCTACTCCAGGGACACACTTCCTCCAACAAAGTCCCACTTATTCTGGCAAGGCCATACCTCCCAATAGTGCCGCTCTCTATGGGCCTATGGAGGCCACTTTTCAAATTAGCATAATCATCAATCCTCTTCACTCAGAAATACATTTCTCCCTTCTCCACGGCACACTTGTCTAGTACAGAGTCAAATGCACTTTAGCTCCACCATTACCACTTGGGAGAAATTGTACACAGCATCTGAGCCTCAGTTTCCTTTGTTGCTGGCCCTAGTGTAATCAAACACCATGAGGATAAAGCAAGGGGCATCTGGATCAGGCGTTTTCTTTTGAGCCATCAGCCAGTTTCCAAATCACGGCACAGAAACTTACTGGTTCTGAATACTCACCCAGCCTAGCTTAGGCTCATTTCTGGCTAGGTGGTTTTTTGTTGTTGCTGTTTTTGTTTGGTTTTTTAACTTACATTCATTAACCTCTTTTTCTTTATCTACTTTTTGCTTTAGGGCTTACGACTTTTTTTCCTTCTGTATATCTTACTTTTACAGCTTCTTGTGTCTGGCTGCCTGGCTCCTGGCTCTGAGCATCTCCTTCATTTTCTCCTTTCTTTTCTTGTTCTCTTGAGCCTAGAATTTTCCTATTTATTCTCTCTGCCCACCAGCCCCACCTATTCCTCTCCTCCCTGGCTATTGGCCATTCAGCTCTTTCTTAGACCAATCAGGGGCTGGCAAGGTGAAAAAAATGCAATACATCTTTACATTATTAAACACACATTCTTACACTGTTAAACAAATGCAGAATAAACAAATGTAACATATCCTTGCCTAGTTAAAATCATATTCCACAACAGGTGGAATATTCATACAGGGCCAGCACAATGCCTGGTGGGGAGGGGTGTTGCCAATACATCATAGCTACTCTTTTCTCTCCTTTACCTGCTGGTCACTCCAAGTGTCTGCCCTGGTCATCACCAAGAGCTACCAAACCCCTCAGTCTCACCTGTACTTTCAGGTCTGAGAAGTGCCTCAGTTTCCCCTTTCAGCTCATGGTCTAGTGGGCTGGACTCAGAGTTTGTGAGACAAGCTTTTCTGAAGGGAGACCAGGGTGATGGAACCAACTGAGAGTAGCCTGGGGCTTTCATTCAGGTATAGGCACAGAATGGGGATGAGAAATCTTGACAGCATGTAGAAAGGATGAAGGCAACTGGGCAGGTTGAGGTACCTCAAGACACAGATATTGGAACTCTCAAATCAGATGCTCACACAGAGTCACCAAGCCCATGGGTACTCAAGGTGGAATAACCATCTTGTGTATATGTTTGACCTCTGTGCACTGGTATGCACTGCCACATTTCCTCGGGCCATATGAGGATCCATGTGTCCCAGGTAACATTGAGAACTTAACCCTTGGAACTCTGCCTGGGGATGTGGGATCTCCTGAGAGACTCTCTGGCTCAAAGATGTCAAGGCACATGGAGCAGGGATGGCTTGTTCTTTGTTCTTGGCTACAGCTCGTTCTGTAATCCTGAAAAGCCAAGGTTCTGAGTCTGGCTAATAATCCAAAGGAAGCAGCCCAATGTGGCTTCCCTTTGCCCTTTGATCACGCCACAGAGCACAGCATGCATAAGCCCTGGTGGAATCTGACAGCTGGACACCCTCCGGTCCTCAACCAAGGAAGAAGCCTGCTAAGATTCAGAACTCCTAGTGCACAGGATTCACCAGAGCTCCATTTTGATGGGCTAACTCCAGGGGGAAGAAGAAATGACCGACAATCTCCAAGCCCCAAAGTGACAAAATGGTCACTGCACCTCAGGAGGTGGAGGACCAGTGTATCTGGGTTAATAAATGGGTAACAATGAGGGAAGCATCAGATCATGTTCTTCCTCCTCTGGCTCCATCCTTCCTGGCCTAGAGACACCACCATCACAGATGAACTCTGGCAGTGGAATCTGGGAACATCTCCAGTGGCATTTCCTCTACACCCCATCTCAGCATCTCTTGCCACAGTGGCCTCCATGGAAGAATTTTGCAGGCAGAGCATCAGTGAGGCCTTTGGCCTGGGTTCCTATGGACATAGGTTTAGATACTGCTGGCAGCGTGGAGGGCCCAGCACTTCTCCACCATCACCATCATGTCTGCAGGCAGCCTTCATTATCAAGGTCATCTCCTGGAGCACTGTGGGATGTAGCTTCTAGGCTGACCATTTGCAGGGTTCTAGGTTCAGTCTCCAGTAGTGAAAAAAATAAGGGAAAGGTCAATAGTCTTGCCCTGAATCTTTTCCAAACCTTTATTCCATGGGAGGGGAAGTGAAAAACAGGAGGAATTGGTTCAAGAGCACTCCCAGTCTGATGGAGGAGGTGGGAAGACTATACAGATGAGGCTAGAGCAGTGGATTTTAAGAAGATATAATTTTGTTGTTGTTTCTTGAGGTAGGGTCTCTTTATGTAGTTCCGGCTATGCTGGAACTTGATATATAGATCAGGCTGGGTTTGAACTCACAGAGATCCTCCTGTCTCTACCTCCTAAGTACTGGCATTGAAGTCATGTGCCACCACACCCAGTAGAGCAGTGGTTTTTATGTACAACCTCTGCAAAGAAGGAGAAAGCAAAGCAATGGACTTTATTTTCTCTTTGCTCTTGACTGTGACTAGTTATAATATATATATAATATATATTATATATAATAATAGATATAATATATATTATATATAATTCCCAGAAATCATGAGCTATAATTTAATACTGTAAGCCAAATAAACAATTTTTCTCCCCTTAGTTGCTTTTTGTCCAAATATTTGTCGTAGCAACAGAGATGAACCAAGACATTATCCATCCATTCATTTATATATCCTGCACATCTCTTCTGAGCACTGGCTGTAGCCTGATTATACTAAGTACCAGAACACAGAGATAAAAGACTCCATTCCTGTCTCAGGAGTAATGTTATATCCTTTTCCTTAGATCTAAGCTCAGGGAAGCTAAATTTTTACACTGTAGAGACTGAATCCAGGACTTTGAACATGAGTTATCCCAAGCCTAGAAAATTTATGTTAAAATAACAAGATTGAAATCTTTACAGAATCTCCACAACACAGGAAAACAACAGGACACCCAAGAGGAGGCCCAGTGAGAGCCCATTATCAAAAACCAGAGGCTTCAAGCCAGACCAATGACTCACAGCATTGAACACTTACAAGTAAAGGTGAGCAGACTAAAGGGTAAACTCTGTGACTTAATGGGCCACACTACAGCTTCCACAACAGGATTCCTCTTCTATTTTGTTTTGGTTTTTCTTTTAAATTTTTGGGGGAGGAGGCTGCAGGGGCAGATGCAAGGGGTGGGGAGACAAGAGGGATTGAAATGCATGATGTGAAATCTACAAAGAATCAATAAAAGCAAACAATAATAGCTGTTATTAGAGCACATTAAAATTTTGTTGGAACTGAATGATCTCCCTTGTTCACATCTCTTTATTTCTACAGGGATAACATTCACAACCTTGAGGACCACAGGTGAGACCAAGCTGGTCATAGTTAAGGTGAGTGGTTGTACTCAGCAGGCCCCGTTCATAAATAAATGGGCATTTTCACCCCATAGACTTACAGGGTAGGAGTTCTTTTGGTTTTTTTTCAACTGAGGCCCAGAGAAGTGGATCTCAGGATGGCCAAGATAATGAGTTCAGCAAAAGAGGACTTTAAAGAAACTGATGCAAATATGTTCAAAGCACTTGTTTAGTCTCAATGAGCAAAAGAAATAAAATTAGAATAAAGTGGAAAATTTTAGAGTTGGAAACTACAATCACTGAAATAAAAAGCTCAAGAAATGGATCCAAATAATAAATTGTAGATATCAAAAATGGGCACATTAAGAACCCACAGGGCATGGAAGGTACCGTGTTTTCTGCTCTTCAGAGACCAGAGTCCTGTTCATGGCACCAACAGCACACAATGTCCCCAAACTGCAGCCTCAGGGAATGTAACACACTCTTATGGCCTCTGCAGGCACCTTACACTCAAGCACACACACACAGAGACACACGTACACAAACATAAATCTTAAAAATCAAGCCCTAGGTCAACTGAGTTTCCAGAGCAAATAGCTATTTCCCCTAATGGAAAATGAAAGGAGCTAAATAGTCACTTGTAATATGTCTTACAGGGTACTCCTGTAGTGGCCAGAGGCCCTTGAGGAATCTGTCCTGATCTGTGTCCTGAAATGTGATCCTCTACATTATTTCACCTACAAATCTAACTCAGTGTCTTCCTTCCAACTCAGTGTTTTCTTGGAAAATCTTTTCTGGAGGCAACTCTTGGTTCTTCCAATGGAGCATGCAAATTAAACGTACCACTCCCAAGCAGCACACATTCAAAGATGTACTGCTTAAGATCGTGAGTAGAGACGGTGCCATGAGGGTTGTCCCATTCTTGGGTCCTTTAAGGTAGGAAGAGTCAACTGTGCGTGTGTGTGTGTGTGTGTGTGTGTGTGTGTGTGAGAGAGAGAGAGAGAGAGAGTGAATGTGAGTGTATGTGAGAGTGTGTGTACATGTGTGTGTGTTTGTGAATGAGTATGTGTGTGTGTATGTGTGTGTGTGTGAATGAGTGTGTGTGAGAGTGTGTGTGTGTGTGTGAGAGTTGTGTGTGCATGTGTGTGTGTGTGTGTGGCAGTAGATACCACAGGGAATGGGGTTGGCAACCTTTTCATAGTTAAATGGCTTCAACTGATGGGAGAAGTGGAATATCCAGTCTCCCAGAAGAATGATGTGTCTATGTCTTTATCTCTCTCCAGAGGTTTGGGCCATGGAGGTGTGGTTTTCTGTTTTTAATATCTAGGCAGCCAATTTTTTCTGTGATGCTCATATGATAGTAGAGTCAGTGATATTGGAGATAGGTATTTGAAATGTTCTAACTCAAAGAATAGAGAAAAAATACTGAAGGAAAAAAATGGCAGAGTCTCAGTGACATGAAGGATGATAAATAACTGAGCATCCTTGTAATAGATGTAATACCTAGAAAGAAAGGAGGGTGAGGGCGAAGCTGGAGAAAATACATAATGTCTGATATTGGATGAAAACATCACTCTCAAGATCCCCAGGATTTCCAAATGCAGAACAAACACCACCCAGAAAATGTCATCTGTGTCACAGAAATTGTTAAGGGTCAGCCCCAATGAGCTAGCGTCAGCCACTCATCTTCAGTGAGCCCATTGAACAAGGAACAGTAAAAACAGGGAAGAGCTTTATTTTATATGATTGTATTAAGAAGGGGACAAAGAGATCTAGGATTTTTAAACAAAGCACAGAAGGTGATCAAACCAAAATATTAGTATTAAATTAAATTACAACTAGAAACTTTTATTTATTAAAATAAGCCATAGAGTGTTGCAGGATATTTGATCATACTGTGAATCCCGAGATTGCATTATTTACTGGAAAAACTTTTCCTAGTTGTGATGTGGCTCAGCCCTAGCACACACCTCTTCAAGAGCTCTCTGCTTATTGTAAACCAAGTCAACCATAGGTCAAGAGGTGGAGCAAGCAACCATAGACAGGAAAAAAAGTAAGAAGGAGCAGAAGGATGGATAGAGAGGCACACAGGAAGTAGAGGGGAGGGACATTCATCTTGAGTAGTTTCATCTGAGCTGGAGGAAAGTCAGCCGCTGCTTTCTATACCTCTCTGAGCTAGGAGGTCTTTATCCCAGCATCTGGCTGCTGTGTCTTTATTGGTAAAAATGGAGCAATTGAGATTTATAACAAAATAACAGTAGAGAGAACAAAAAGGCTATAAACCTGAAGATAGTGTCTGTGATTCTTTTAAAAAAGTGGCACTACCTGGAATATAAAGAAAACTCAAAATTCCATCAGAAAAAAACAATTCAGCTGAGGAACAAGCCGAAGACACACCCTGAGCCAGTGTTTGAAGCGACGCTAAATTTCACTAGTGATTATCAAAATGCAAAGTCAGACCCAAATCAGGATTCAATATTGTGACGGCAAATTTTGAAATCAACTTGATGGAATTTAGAATCACCATGGAAACAAACCTCTGGGCACATCTGGGCGGGAGTTTCTAGACTAGGTTAGTGAGTTAGGAGCACACACCCTAAATATGGGCAGCACCTTTCAAGGGTTGAGGTCTTGGGTTGAATAGAAAGGAGCAAGTGAGCCTGGCATGGGCACTTAGTACTCTCTGCTTCTGGACTGCAGATGCAGTGTGAGCATCTTCAAGTGCCTGCTGCGCTTCTCTGCCGTGATGGAGCGTCCCACCAAACTGTGAGCCAGAATTAATTCCCTCTGTCCCAGCAACAGGTAACTAATTCAATTACAGTTTTTTAATTGTTAAAAGTTAATACACCGGTGCCAGAGAGGTACCTCAACACTTAAGAGCACTTGACTGCTTTTCCAGAGGACCCAGGTTCAATTTCTAGCACCTACATAGCAGCTCACAACTGTCTGTAACTCCAGCACCGGGGGATCTGGCAACCATGACAAAACACCAATACACATGAAATAAAATAAAACCGTTAATATGCATTGAAGAGGGTATGTTTTACACATTACCAAATGAATGAGTACTTATAACAAATTGGGAAAATAATTTTTTTATCATCTTGTCAAGTTGCCCATCCTGCAACTCAATTCCTAGCTGTATACTTGTGCATCATGGGGCATGCATCAACTTTTTTTTTTAAGATTGTATGTATGAGTATTTTACCTGCATGTATATCTGTGAACCCTTCCTATGCCTGGTGCCTACAGAGATGAGAAGAGAATGTTAAATCTCCTGGAACTGGAGTTATTAATGGTAGTGAGACACAATCTGGGTGCTGAGAACTGAATTTGGGTGTCCTACAAAGGCAGCAAATCATTTTAATCACCCACCTATGTCTTCAGCCCTGTGTATGCACCATCTTTGTAAGAAAAACAAAACAAAAATGAAATCACACTAAGTATGGCCAGTCACACAGAGTAAACTGGGTCCTGAGGAGGCTTTGCCCTCATAGCACTGTCTTCTTCCAATGTCTGCCTGAAAACTCCAATCAGAACCTTGCAACTGTAACCAAGTGAGGTCACAAAGCTTCCAAAAGTGAGTGTCCTCAGAGATGAGGCTGTTGTGAGCTCTTCAGGTTGGAGCTAGGGTTTGGTGCTTGGAGGTGTGGAGGAGCCAGAGCTTCCTTACCATGGTGAGGCTTGCCTATGGCACATTAGTCACGTGGGTTGTGGGGCTTGGATTCCATCAGGTGTTCTAAGTGCTGTCAGCTACAGTTTGTTGTATCCCACTTATCTTGGGCACAAGCAACAGGCAAGGGGACACTGGGTACAAGAGACATTTGTGGGCGACGATGTTTCACCATCTATCTGGTCTTGTCTGTTCCCCATGTTCTGCCTGTGAAATTTGCCCAGTTCCTTGTCAGGGTGGAGGCCTGTGTGGTTTCATTCCTCCAGAGTGTAGAGCAAAGGGCTTGATTTAAAACATAGTCTGGGAAGCTATGAAACCATGAAGCAAGTTTGATCCTTAGAACCTATGTTAAAATCTTGGTTTGGTGGTGAGTGCTTGTAATCCAAGAGCGGGGGAGGTAGAGGAAGGAGGGTCCCTGGGACTCTCTGGCCAGCCAGACTAGCCTCATTGACAAGCCCTAGGCTCCAGTAAGAGACCCTGTCTCAAAAAAAAAAAATCACAGCCAAGGTAACAGCTTCCTGGTATACACATACATTGTGTGCACACACACACCACAAATATAATTCAAATTTTAAAGTGTTTTTAACCTCAAGAATTACCTTTGGATTTTCCTAAATGATGGGCATATGTGGTAAGTTTCAGTGTCGTTTTCACAGAGCTTAACTCTCCCTATTCTTGGGATGAACCCCAGGCTGCCCTGCCTCTAAAGCCCATTGACAGATCCCTGGAGTCTGCACCAGGCTCTCTTTGCCAGTCTGGACCATAGAACTCACTGGATTCTCCCAGTAACACGACTGAAGACTGTATGCTCAGAGAAGAGGGTCTGGTGGAGACTCCATGTGTCTGGTGGGTACAGGGCTTATTTCCCCCATGTCTTCCCTCTTCCCTGACCTCTGCTCTGCTGCTGCCTCCAGTGTGAGGAGATGAAGGCCACTATGCAGAAGTGTGTGCAGAGCCCGAGGCACAGCAAGGAAGCCCTGAACAGACTGAATCAAGCCATCCAGCAGCTGAAGACAGAGGTGGGCAGTGCTCAGAGCCAGGTGAGGTGTGGGAGGGGGGTAGGGTAGCTGGGGGTGAGTGCTATTACCTATGACACCTTCTCTAGATCTCCTCATCCTTTGGAAGAGGTGAATTTTTGTACGTGTGTGTCTGAGTGGATGTGTGTGTTGTGAGTGTGTGTATTTGTGTGTGAGTATGTGTGATTGTGGGTGAGTGTATGTATGTGAGTGTGTGGTGTGGGTGTATGGTATGTGTGTATGTGTGTGACATGAGTGTGCATGAGTGTGTGGTGTGTAAGTGTGTGTCTGAACATGCAGGAATATTGCCTGAATGTGAAGCTCAAGCTTCTGTTTGCCTGGGCTCTGTTTTATATGGAAAGACAATTAACTAAGAGAGTGTGTATCAATGCATACTGCTTGGTCTTCCCTTTATATGGTTCGTATATTTTTTAATGTCTCTGAGTTTGTTTGGTTTTTACTTTGTCTTCTAATAATTCTGAGATTATGTCTAGACATCACAAGATTTACCAGAAACTCAGTTTTCCAGTTCTTCCTTAAACACATGGGAAATCTGGGTGGATGTGGTAGCACACATCTGTAATTCTAGCACTAGACAACCTTAACTTCCAGGCCGTCCTGTGCTATAGAGTGAGTTCAAGACGAGTCTGCATTACAAGGCTTTTATAGCTTTGCATCTGGCTCGTCAGCAGAACGTTTGCCTAGCCTACCCGAGGCTCTGGTCCTCACAAGTCCTTTCATTGAAAAACCAAACATAACATAGAGCCTAGTGCTCAGGAGGCCGAAACAGAAGAATTTCCAGTTGCAGCCAGTTTGGGTTGCACAGTGAGGTCCAGGCAGGTCTAAAATAAACAGAATGAGACACTGTTTCACAAACAAGCAAACCCATAAAGACAACACAGAGAAATAAAAGCCCGTACCCTCAACCCCCTGCAAAACCAAACCAAACGCAAAGAGCCTGGAATATCTGGCTACCCCTCACAGGGCACAAACTCCCTGGTGGGCCACCGTATCCCTGGTGGGCCACCGTATCCCCGTCTCCTGGCTGTATCCTTGACACTGGATCCAACTCATTGCTCTGAGCGCACATTACTGCCCTACAGCAGAGGAAGGCTCTGACTTCATGCTCTAAAGGAAGCAAAGACAGAAAGCATGTAGAAAAAGTCCTGGCCATTCCAGGGGGTTGGGAGAGACCAAGTCCCTCTGGGAACAGGATTTTGTGTGTTTGGCACTGGCCTGGTCTTCTTTGCTTCTGCCAGGCTCTGAAGGTGTCTGAGACTCAGTCTCAGGGGCACAGGGAGAGGGTGCTCGTGGATATCTTCCTCTCTAATAATTCTTCCTGGCTCATTCTGTGCCCCTGCCCAGGACTTCTGTTCTGGCCCTGGTTTTATCTTTTGCAGATATGCTTTAGGCTTAAGGTATATTCTTGGTGGATGGTTTCTTGTGTAGGAGCTTGTGGCTTTGAGGCAAATGGGCTAGCTGGGGCTCCAGTGGGTGACACAGGGTGGGAAGGCCCACAGGGATTGCGTTTTCCTCTAAGCCACGGGTGTCTCTATTGCCCAGGCGTCGGGCACCCTCACCAAGACTATGAGTATGGTTTGCAGAGATGTGCACCCTAGATCCTATGGGGAGGAGTCTTTCTGTTCACTTTGTGTTGGTTTCTGATTTGGGTGGTGCTGGGGCAGGGTTCTGAGCCATTGCCATAGTCAGGAGTGCTTAGCTACTCCCCAGCCTTCTGTCTGTTTCCAGCATGATGTAAGGTCTCCATGAGTTTTTCAAGCTGGCCTTGTAATCTCTGGAGCCTAGGAAGGCCTTGAACTTTTGATTCTCCTGACTCAGCCTCTCAGGGAGCTGAAATTACACATTGGACCTCCAGGTACTGTTCATTCCTTATGAAAAACTAACCCCAGTTTTCTTGAAAAAGAAAATTTGATATGTCTCTAATCATTTGAGTATTGCCATCATTGAGATGTAGAGTTTTGGCCATTCCAGTCAATGGCCTTTCCAGTGTCAATCTTAATTGCAGGGAGTGCACAGTTTCTTTTTTCTTTTTAAATTTCGTAGTCTAGACAAACAAATACATGAATTTCAGAACTGGCCTCCACTTCCTCTTGAGCATCATCTTCATACCCTCATTGACCCCAGGCTTTTTTGAGTAAGAGTCTAGACTTCTGAGGCAGGAGGAAATGAGGCTGAGGATATTTCCTATCTATGGTCTTTGTTTTATTCCCAGCCCTTCGAATTAGAGAAAGCCAAAGATGCAGAGGCCCGGCAGGATGTAGCCTCAAGCAGCGCTAAGGGTAAACTGGCCTGGCTGGAGGCTGCCCTGCAGCGAGCCAAACAGGACATGGCCCGGCAGCTACGTGAATACCAGGAGCTCATGATCGTCAAGCTGGGCCTGGATTTCGAGATCGCCACCTACCGCAGACTGCTGGAGGGTGAGGAGCAGAGGTGAGGTATCATGAGGAGAGAGAATGGGTGTCAGGTTTTGGCTTTCCTGAGTCAGTCTTCCTACACCATGTGTGATAGCTCCTTGAACAAAAAGGCCCAGCGGTGGTGTGGGCTGAGTCAGTGTCAGACAGCAGAGCCATCTGTCCGTCAAGATAAGGAGACAGGGGTAGGAATCAAGGTCATAGGTCTGGGGGGACATGGGGGTGAGAAGTCTGTCTTGGGCAACCTGCTAGGCAGATTGACTTAGCTGTTGCTTCTCTCTCTCTCTCTCTCTCTCTCTCTCTCTCTCTCTCTCTCTCTCTCTCTCTCTCTCTCTCTCTCCTTTCTTGCCACAGGCTTGGTTTGGGACTTGGCCCAGGGAGCACAGGTGAGTGACTTGGGTAAGATGTGAGTTCTTCTGGCACCCTTCCCCCATTCCTTCAGTTCACAGAGAAGGCAGAAGGAATTTATCTGTCTCTGTGCTGATCGAGGTTGGGGGGTGGTTCTGTTTCATCTCAGGGGTGATTCCCTGTGTGTGTTCTGGGAGAGGAATGTTATCTCTTCCTGTGAGGGAGCCCAGCCTCCTGTGTGGCATGGAGGAGGGTCTTGGAGAAGTCCATGGGCTTCCCTGGCAGGGGTAGGGAGGGAAGGCTTCCCAGAGTTCTGTGGTCTCACTATTCACGTGGCTCTCCATGCAGCTTCAGGCAGCAATGTCACTGGAGGGCCTAGCCTGACCTCGGTCTCCGCCCCTCTTCGGGAACCAATCTGTACCCGTGGCCTGGACATGAGCGCCCCTGGTGGTGGTTGCACGCTCTGCAGCTCTGCTGGCTGTGTCGGGGGCTTTGGCTGCCTGGGCTCCCGGGAATGTTGAAACCTTCCTTCCCTACCTGTTTCCCTCTGAAGAAGACTAGAACTCATGCTTCTGCCCAAAGACTTGGCCCTGTTGTCTTCGATTCCCTCGCCCACGGAGCGGGCCCTCACGGTGTCTTTTACACCTCACCTGGAATTAGATGGGACGCTGGTGTCATCCTGTAGACACAGCCTGTGACTTTGAACCTTGTACCCTGCCCCTCAGACTTGCCCTATTCCTTTTTCCTAGGCTTCCCCCTTCAATAAAACTTTCTGTCGTGGCTAAGCAGCCAGCCTGTCTGAACCTGACTTCCAGGCTACCCCATAGCCCTGTTCTAGCTCTTACCCATTGCCTCCAACCAATAATACTGTGAAGGAATATGATAGTGTGTGGGTTCTAAGTGACTTACACTTTGGGTGACTTGTTACTGTATGACTCGGATCCTTATGATGGGGTAACCGAATTGTAAGATGAAGAAAATGAGAAACAGGGTAAATCCTATAGACTGTGTGCTGGGGTCCACAGATTTCTCTGTCCGCTCACCCACTCCTTTATCAGCCTTTGTTCTGAAGTTGAGGATATTGAACCCAGTGACTTGTACATGCTAGGCAAGTGCTCAACTATGTTCCAGAACTCCCTTCCCCTTTTTTGAAATAAGAGTCTTACTATGCAATCCAGACTGGCATGGACTATGTGGCTCAGGACTGAACTGCAAATTCTCCTGCCTCAGTATCTCAAGTACTGGGGTTACAAGCAAGTGCCACAATACCGATCTCTACTGGAGTGGTGGTATAAGGGTCCATATAGTTCTTAGCTCTGGGGACTTGACAGTATGACACTCTAACCCTGCTCTCTGGAGGCAGGACATGGGCACAGAAATAAGTAGGAACAAAGAATGGGATGGGGGAAGAAAGGTCGACCTCTGTTACCCCATACACACCGAAGGTTGGGCTCAGATTTAGGCTGAGCCGAGACAGACAACACTTGGCCCAGGCCTGGGTTCTAATTTAGTGATGATGGTGGATCAGGAACAGCACATTGAGGCATGGGGAAGCCTTCTCACCTCTACTTCCGGACCTGAGGGATAGGACTGTTTTCTGAAGGTGGGGTGGTCAGAGCAAAGCTGGAGAGGAGAGTGTGTTTTGAGAGTTCACATTCTTTCCCGTTGCGAAAAGGATTACATCATCGCTGTGTCTTGGGAACAATGGTTCCTGCTCTCCACACGTCTCTGGGTGGAACCCAGGTGCGTCATTAGCCAGAGGCCCAGCATCGCCTTTTAAGGTGCGGAAGTGCCAGAGTGTCTGCTGCCTTCCTGCTTCAGCACCTGAGGAACAGGTATCCAAAAGGCTCCTTTCTTGGGTAAACACGGCAGTCTCATGGAAAAGGAATGGATGGAAACTTGGCTTGCTGATGGCCATACATGGCTTGCTGATGGCCATACATGGCTTACTGATGGTCATACACAGCCTCGTCAGCCCCTGTAGGTCACTTCTGGCCTGCTCTAATTAGATGCTCCTTCTTACTGACTCTCCCAAGGCAAGGAGCCCCTCTGTGAGTTTCCAGTGTTCAGCTCCATGTCCCTTGTATTTTGCTAGGAGGCAATGAGTTTGATTTTCAAGGTATTTTTTTTTAAGCTCTAGTTTCAGTGTATGTCAGTGAGATGGCTGGGAGGGACACACAGACAGAAATATCTCAGGGACTTGCAAGCAGGATTTTAGAGAGCATCCTGCATCCTGGCTCCTTGGAGACTGGGTACCTACATATTTTTCCAACCCCCATGTTTTGACCTCTTTGGCTTCTGTCTAGAGATCCCAAGGGCCTGGGGTCAGGTCTAGGCTAGGGCTGGGGCCATTTGAATCACCAAAATATCTGTGGTTTGGAACCTGTTTTCTGAGAAGTTCTCCAAGCCATGGACCACATTCCAGTGAGGGATGGAGGAGACCCGCCTGGTAGGTTTATGAGGAGTCATTTGTCCGGAGTTGAGGTGACTTCTGAAGGGAGCAGGGCTGTCTGTCACCAGCTCAGTCATTGCTTCTCATAAGTGTGAGGCAGGAGAGGAAGATGGGAAACTTAGGGTCACAGGAAGGGAGGAAATCCTTACCCTATGGCTTAGTGTGTATGTTTAACTAGCTGAATGAATGTAACACACTGCCCGAGTCAGGGAAAACAGCCCATAGAGAAAGGAGCCCCTTTCTGAGAGGCAATCAGAAATGAGTACTATAGCAACAGATGGGCCATATTTGTTAAAGACCAAGCATGTGACTTTGAGTCTAATTTGTGGGCATATATCTCATAATCCACACCAGAATAACACATCTCAAAGCCCCCTTAAGGTTTTTTTTTTTTTGTTCTCTGTGTACACGTGTATGCCTGTGTGAATGTTTGCAGGTTCCTAAAGAGGCCAGAAGAGGGCATTGCATCCCCTGGAACTGGGGTTAACAGCGGTTGTGAGCCCCTGACCTGAGTGCTGGGAACTGAACTCAGGTCCTGTGGAAGAACAAACAGGTTCTTAACTGCTGGACCATCTCTCCAGCTCCCACAAGGACAGATTCTTTAAGATAAGAGAAGTAAACCAGTATATGTTATTTTTCTTAAAATTTAAGCTTTACTTATTTTTACACTTTAATTTTTGAGCCTAGTTGTAAATTTCGCTCTTTGAACAATAAGTTAAAAGCCACAACACACACACACACACTCAGGGCCTTGTGTGTGCCAGTGTGCACTTTGCTCAATCTGCACATCCAGACCTTCAGGAGCATTTAGAATACTTTCAACGAAAGCAGTGCAAAGCCTAAGGCACTTGACTTCACTTGGCTACAGTTAGATCAACCGCAGGCAGGAACAGGCACACAAGGTGTTGGAACATCAAAGATGTTTCCGGAGGAACTCTTCCCAGAATGCTACTCGGCGGCAGGATGAAGCTATCACCATTTCTCCTTGACTCTCTGTGTTCTCCCATGACACCTGTCTAACCATCACATGTGACATAGTAATCAGGACTCTCTAGAGGAACAGAATCCATAGAATGCATACATATCACAAAGGGGATGATTGGCTTACACAATATGGGATGTCCAACAGTGGCTGACTGTACACTAGAGAATCTGCAGACCACAGAGATGCTGATTCAATCCATGAGGCTGTGCATCTCTCAACTGTCCTAGTCTGGCACAGAAGTCTGAGAATCATTGGTCTCGGCTCACAGTGCAAGGCTGAAGAATACCTACAGCACTGGAAAGGACAGAGTAGATGCACTCACCACCAAGGAGCAAAGACAAGCAGGTGGAAGCAACATTACCTTTCAGAGTGCTGCCCACTCTGGGGGAGGGACTTCCCCCTCAGCTAGTCTTTCCAGGAAATGCTCTCACAGATCTGCTCAAAAACAGGTTTCTTAGTCGATCCCAGAACTGATTAAACTGACAGTCTAGATTAACTATGGAATGTAAGGTCAGTTTACAGCCCTATACTGCGCTCACACAGGTGCTCACACCCCTGACGTTTGGAAAATATGAAAGCTGTGTAGCTGGAATAGAAAGGGAAGAGGATCAGAGCTCAGCCTGATCAAAGAGTGACATAGAGCAACCCAATAGTCCTTCGGGGCCCACCTTGGCTGGTGAGAGCAGTGAGGTTGACAGGGAGGTGGCTGAGAAGTGGTCCGTCAAGACTGGAGCATGATATGAGCGTCTGAATAAAAATGTCCTGGAGGGCTGTGGCTGTGGCTGTGGCTGTGGCTGTGGCTGTGACTGGTCTGTGGTTGCTGTTGCAGCTGTTGCTGGGACTGTTGCTGGATCTGAGTCTGGGCTGCATCTGGACATAGGCTTTGCTTCTTAGCCATGAGATACCCTGGGGCAGAGGGCCATCAAGAAGAATCACAGCTGTGGAACTCTCTGGGGCTCTGTCTATGAGAGATGCTGACATTGGCTTGATCCTACCCCTGACAAAGCCTTGGGTTATGTCACTTTCTCCTGCTCTCTCAATAGTCTTCATTGTGGGGGTTTCCAATTCTGCTACATCTTCTGAGCTTGGGAGTGCAAGTTTAGAGAGGCATTCTGCTGTAAAGATATCTGTTCAGGGACAAGCCTTAAGGCCATAGGTCAGACCCTAACTGCAGGATACAGAAGCTTCTCTCTGTGCTTCTAACTTCTGTTTATGATTATGCATGTAATAAGAGGCTGGTGGTGGCCCTGATTCCTTACTTTATATCCTACAAAAGAATGATAACTAATAAACACAGAGAGTGGTTGCTTATAGCAGGTCCTGCCTGGCTTCTGTACATCTGTGAAACTGCTTCCTTCTCCCATGGAACCTGAGTTTGGGGGGGGGCCTTTTGTCATTGTCTTAGAGTTGTGCAAACACTCACAGACAGCAAGCAGCAGCCTACATTTATTCAGCCGGGGAGAGACAGAGTCACTAGATCATTTCTGTGTGCTCTTTTGTATGCTTGAGGCAAGACAGAAGCTCTGGCAGGGCTCCAAACCCCAAAGACACTCCATCAAGAAATGACAGCAAATCAAAGGTATTTTTTTTTTGGAAGCTTTACATCACCTTTGAGTATTCACGCCTTTGGGATTCCAGTAAATTACTCAGGTGTGAGTCTTCCACACCTGGCAGTGAGCGATGATTCCTCAAGCTTCAGGCACTAGAGAAGGCAGGCAATAAGCCCATGGTTTACAAAAGCACTCTGGCTGATGTCTGGGAGGTAGTGGTAGTTACACAAAATAAAAAAAAAAAAAAAAGGAACAAGCACAGGACTCACTGCAGTTGCAAGCTTCAACTATGAGACAGGCCCTGCTTCAGCTGTCACTCGTCTCTGATGGCTATTTTTTTTTTTTTTTTCTGTCTTGGGAGATGGACTTTTAAGGTGGTGGGGGAAAAACGGTACCATGTGTGGGCCTAGTGTGGACCTCAGCCGGGTCTAAGACTGATGGAGTCCAGGGACAAAGACTGTCCAGGAAGCCCTACTTTTAGTTTCATGAGATGCTGGAGACATGAACCCTGACTCCTTAAGAGGGCGAAGAGAGATACAGACAAGGCTCAGGGTTGACTACATTAATTTATTGGAAACGGATAAAGACAGAGATTAGAGAGTAAGGGGCAGAGCAGTAGCTCCAGCAACTAAGCCCCAGGTCAGGCAGGTTTTTCCAGCCCCATCCTCCAGACCCCTGTGGCTTCAAAGAAGCTTCTAGAAGCCCATCCCAGTATTCACGTCTGAGAGCAGGGGGTCATCTAGGGAGACCAGAGGAAACGAGAGAGAGGAAGTCGCTGGGTCCCTTGTTCCAGCTCCCAATACTGGGCAGCCAGAGGAGAAAAGCCATGCCCTGGTAAATGCAGCTCTTAACATTTACGGCCACAAGACACAGCAGAGCCACAGGGCGCACACAGGCCTGTGCTCACCGCCAAGTTTCCGCTGCAGGGGGCATTGCAGGCGCTGCCAGTCACTGGTCTAGAACCTGACACACATAGGTCCCCACACACAACCCCTCCTCGGGAGCTGCTGACACCTGCAATTGAGAAGAATAGAAGTGAGTGAGGAAGCCAGGTCGGGACAGTAGTCCAGAAAGCATCCTGATTTCCTAAGTATCCTGTTCGCTGGTTCTGAACTCCTGGGATGAAAAGCCAGACCCATTTCCAGTGAAGCATTGGTTTTATCTAATCCCGTCTCCTGGGGTGTATTTAACTTTCATGTAATCCTCTCTTTTCATACTCTGCCTTCTATTCCCGCGAGTAAAGACCCCAATACTTACAGACATTGACAGCTCCTACACCTTCACACAGTCTGAGGGAAGACAAGAAAAAAAGCAAATGAAAACCACACAATAACAAACACAGCCCCCCCCCCCGCAACCATCTTCTACATGTCAGAACTGGCCCTAAAAAGTTGGTCAAAACATGGCCAGCTGTGAACACAGCCTCAAAGGGAAGATTTCATTCCCAATAGCTTAGAGAGTCCAGGTATTGGTCAGCCAAGGGGAAGATGGGGTTTAGATCCTCTGGGAGGGACTCACCTCTGCTCCTCGCCCTCCAGAAGGCGCCTGTAGGTGGCAATCTCGATGTCCAGACCCAGCTTGGAGTTCATCACCTCCTGGTACTCCTTGAGCAGACAGGCCATGTCCTGCTTGGCCTTCTGTAGGGCAGCTTCCAGCTCAGCCAGCTTGCAGCGGGCATCAGTGAGGGCGGCTTCTCCCTGCTGCTCAGACTGGGTCACTGCAGCCTCCAGCTTGGTGTTCTGGGGAAGAGAATGGGATCGCCTATGGTACCTGGGTTGCTTGTTACCTGGATGTATCTGGTCTACTGCCAGCTGAGAAATATTTCTCACCCTCAAATAAGAACTTTTTATTTATAGACATGGTTTCATCAGAGTGACCATGGTCAGGATTCTGTTCATATAAATAGGAGGTATACTAAATGGGAAGACCCAAGCAGGGCACATGCTGGACCAATGGCACTGAGCAGGCACCCAGCCTCCCTGGTCTCAGCACAGCTGACCCCTACATACCTGGCACTTGGCGTTCTCAATCTCAGCTGTCAGCCTCTGGATGATGCGGTTCAGCTCATTAATCTCCTCTCTGGTGCGGCGAAGGGTCTCACCATGACGGATCACTGTGGCCTTTATCTCCTCACACTGGAGATGGGAGAAGAAGAGATGCCCATGAGGCACAGACCCAGTGAGCACACCAACACTGAGTGTGTAAGATACACAGCAGCACAGTACTCAGCTGTAGCTGCTTCCTCTCCTGAGAGCCTCTGCAATCTCCTTGTGAACTTTGGGGTACAAGAAGCCTTTTCTGATGGATCCTGGAGTCCTCCTCACTGTCCCATCTAAGGACAGGGGTTGTGACCACTCACCTTGGTGCGGTACCAGGACTCGGCCTCTGCCCTGCTGCGGGTGGCGATGTCATCATACTGAGCCTTGATCTCAGCCACGATGCAGTCCATGTTCAGGTCCCGGCTGTTGTCCATCTTGACGATGACAGAGGTGTCTGAGATGTGGGCGTGGAGGATTCTGATCTCCTGCGGGAGGAGGGAACAGCAGTCAAAACTTGCTGCAGATTCAGTCTAAGCCCACATACTTATGCCAGCCTCTCAGACCTCCCCTGGTCCAGACAGGACTTCACAGCCATGGAATGACTGTCTTCAGCCTACTTGTCAGGCTTCCAGATGACTGCTGCCCTCACCTCCTCATACAGTCTCCTCAGGAAGTCGATCTCCTGGGTCAGTGCTTCTGCGTTGGCCTCCAGGTCTGACTTGCGCAGGTAGGCACAGTCCACGTCCTGGGAAGAGAGATGTGTGAGCCTGTTTTGTCATCCATTCCATGCAGCATAGAGGGGAAGGGACCCAGTGTTTCTATATGCAAACCATCTCTGCTTCCCTTCCCAGCATGCACTTGGCAGCTTCTCTCAGTAGCGATTCTCATGCTTTGGAGGCTCTCCCTGCCTCTCAGCCCTGGCTTCAAGTGATTCTGTACTTTTCCAGCAAGCCTCTGAGCTTGATTCCAGATCTTCCACTGAAGCCTCACCTGCCCTAACAATAAGCCCCATTTCTGTTTTTTCATTTCTTATACACTTGGGTGAGTCCTGGCATTGTGGTTTGACTTGTAGGGTGGGAAGTGGACCATGCAATTGTTCAGTGGACAGAACAAAGTCCAGTGGTTCCCTCAGATGCCAGTCACAGACTAGAGCAGAGGTCAGTGTAGCCTGCCACTGCATCAGGGACACTAGATATTCAACGAGGTTTGCCCTTTGTCTCAGGCTTGATATACCATTCACTAAATTGCTTCTCTGGGAACCTCCCATCCAGCATGGAAAAGTTGACACCTCTGTTCCCTTAAATTAGCCCCAGTTACCCTTCAAGCGCAGTGTACCCCTCAGGAATCCATATTGCCCTGCCTCCCACACCTCTGCTACTTGCCTTCTTCAGAGCCACAAACTCATTCTCAGCTGTGGCTCTCAGAGAAACTTCCTCCTCGTACCTAACATAAAGAGAGGAGAGATCAGGCAGGGAAGGGGGGGAGGGGGAGGGGGGGAGTCCTTGAACCCTACATAGCCAATCTTGCTCTAAGGTTCCCTTAGGAGAAGAATAGAGGTTCATCCTCCCAGTGGATATCATGTGTCCTTGGACATGTAGTCCCTAGCCTTCCCTCACACCATTTTTAGCATAGCTGCAGAAAAATCCAGACACCCAAGACTGATAACTTAAGGCTGTGGGACATTCTGGGCCAGGGTCCAGGTGCTCTGAATGCCTTTAGGCTACACGTTCTTAGCTCCCACAGTGCAGGGGGTAGAGGCCTCTGAGTGTCCTCTCAAGAGGGCGCTGGGCAGAGTGCTGGTCTATTTCCAGCTAAGTTAGATAGAGCCTGACCAGGGACACTGGAGTCCCTACTGGGGACTATCTAGACAGAAATTCCCTGAATGGCAAAACTTGGCAATGCAGTAGGCTGAGGTGGGGGGGAGCAATATGTTCCTGGAAACAATTTTATTTCCCGTTCCCTGGGTTTTCATCTAAGAGAAATCCTGTGCCAGCTCCCCACACACTGCCCTCACCTCTTCTTGTAGCCCTCCATGGCCTCCTGGGCGTGGTTGAGTTCAGCAGCCAGCCTCCCGCTGTCAGCCTCCACACACTCAGCCTCCCTCCTCAGCGTCTCAATGTAGCCCTCGAACAGAGGCTCTATGTTGCTCTCACAGCACTTGCGATTCTGGTAGAACTGCCACTTGGTCTCCAGCAGCTTGTTCTGCTGCTCCAGGAAGCGCACCTGCCATGGGAACCAGAAGGGCTTCAGAGGCAGGTCTGGGGTGATGGTGGAGATGAGGTGGAGGGGCTCTGGGAACGAGCTCAGCTCTCCATCCTCAGCTTTCCCACTTGAGGACAGTACAAGGGACAAGGTCAGTGTCCACACTCATAGATGCAGGTGACCACTTCCGTGCCCCATGCTGGGCTTGGCACTCTCCTCTGAAGCTAGGAAGGCAGGACCCCCCACAGGCACAGCACCCACATCCACATCCCAGAATGAGGGACTGGCACAGAGCCAGGGAGAAGTGTTACAGGCCATTTGGAAGAGCTCACTAGGCTGGCCTCTGCCCCTCCCCAAGCAGTCTGCATCCCTTCCTGTCAGCTGGAGTCCACCCTTCCTCCTTGGGCTGCCCACAGCCCATGCTGCAGTCTGCTGGGACTCCTTGCAGTCAGCCTGTGCTCAGGGCAGCCTGGCCCTACTTCTCAGGACTAGCAGAAGATCCCTGTGGGCCCTTAGTGTGCTCTCTTGGGCTCACCTCTCCCTTGAGTCTAGGGACTCTATATGAGAGGGCTTTCTGCCTCCTGCTCTACTCAGCGTTGGGCCTCAGCCATGATATGGTAGGCTGCAGGAAGGAGCTGGTCCAGGATGCCCACCTTGTCGATGAAGGCTGCGAACTTGCTGTTGAGGCACTTGATCTGTTCCTTCTCCTCATGCTTCACACACTGAGCATTGGGGTCGATCTCCAGGTTGAGGGGTGTGAGCAGGCTCTCATTGACAGACACGGTGGTGATGCAGGGGGGTGTGGGTCCACAGACGCCTCCAGAGCGGTATCCGAAGCTGCGTCCACAG